>JAECUM010028795.1:0-26921 GCA_016617855.1 Megalonaias nervosa | reverse complement strand
CTATATCAATGCCGTGATCTATTGCGCGTAAAATGCAATATAAATTGCTCATTTTAGCTCATATAATACATTTCCGCAAACAGTTTGGCCCTGAACATTTAATAGACAGTTTAAGCAGCAAAGAGAGTGAACAGACCACTTTTTAGAAAAGTCCATTTGTGAAAATAAACCCTCTTACAAAAATGAACACACAAGCACAATAACGCGAAACCGAGACCTCTAACCGGGTTGCATTAAACCGAGGCCTCTAGAGGGTTAGCGCATTTTTGTTATTTTTTTTTTCTCTTGACGTTGTGTGTCAAACTTTTATTCGTCCTCATTGTCGACCCGGGACACTCACTGCTGGTCGTCCCCTCTTTGCTGCTGTAGCGTAGCGGTTAGGTAACAGGTATCTCAACCAAAACCTTTATCGAGACCTATGCGATATCGCGACCGAGGATCATGTAAATTTATCGTGATAAATCCACGAAGAATCGCTTGCGCTTTTGAGAAGAAGTTTTTAAACTTAATAATACGCATATCCCCTGAACACCAATTCTGGTGGATGTTTTTAGTGTGTGGATATCAACACCATTAAAGACAACCAGAAGACTGCAGTTATCTCTGATCACTGTAGGCATTTGCTCATATCGCTGAGTAACATATATAATATTGGTGTTTTTGTGTCTGCCTCGGGAAAATATCCGAGCTGGATTTGATTGTTTGTCTAGCATCACATAATCGTATACTACGAGATTGTTGATGTCCCCGTTGAGATCATCTACCAACGGCGCATTGTTGATGTCGGTGATAAAATCAATAATATCATTGCCGTTCTCGTCCAACAACTTTGCATTTTCATTAAAATCTTCAAGCACGTCGTAGCATCGCTGATCAGATGGTGCCACTAAATACAACTTATCCCACTTGAGCTATCTCATTTTCAGGTTAAGTAACAATTGCGTCTTACTAGACCCCCCCCCCCCATGGACCTATGATAATTGCTCTGATAGAATTTGGTAGCGCTGGATGATACTTGATTCGCTCTTGCTTGCGTGTCGCTGAGAAAATCAATGACTTTCATGTTGTCGAAATAGATAATAAGTATATGGATTTATATTGTGTTCGATGCAGAGGACCCACCAATACCAGTGGATTAACAATAATAACGACGAGGAATAAAAAGCGTGCACTTACAGGCAAGTGTGTAAATTGTGGTACAAAAAATACAACTTTATCTCTTATGCAACAGGCGGAGATATCGCTGCTTCACAAGGAAAATTACCAGGGGCTCCATGGGCTAAGTATCGCGGCAAGAAGCGTCTTCCTGGATATAATTATTGTGGTCCTGGAACCCTACTTGATATCCGACTTGACGACAAAGATCAACCAAGACCTGGAGAGTATACAATAAATGCGATTGATCAAGCGTGCCAGGTTCATGATGTCGCGTATAAAAATCCAGATTTATAACAGCGACATATTGCAGACGTGAAGTTGATTCTCACTCTAGAGTCTGTAAAAATTAAATCTCTCAGAGAATCTCTTGCTACGTTTTTGATAAGATCTGCGATGAAAGGTAAACTAGTGCAAGGGGCCGGTAATTAATCATAGATGACTTTTATATGGACTCAATTTATTATAGCCCAAGAGGATATTGGAGGGGTAAAGCAGCGATTAGTAAACTTGCTGATGCGACAGGTGTCACACGTTCTGTTGCTGCAGATTGGTTAGCACGACAGGCAATATGGCAAATTTATCTAAAAAAATTCAGTACGCACATTTTGATGTCGGTACTCCCAACGAAGTTCATCAGGCAGATATTTTGTTTTTACCACATGATACTATTAAAAACTGGTAGACGTCAATCGGTCACATACAAATACGCGTTGACCGTCGTTGACACTGCATGTAGGTATAAAGAAGCAGAACCACTATCAACAAAGACAGCAACTGAAGTTGCATCTGAGTTTGAACGAATTTATCAACGTGGTGGCCTGCGATGGCCACAGTTGCTACAGGTTGATCCTGGCAAAGAATTTCTTGGTGCAGTAACATCTCTGATGAAACAATATAACGTCAGAATCAGACGAGGACACACTGCGTTGCATCACGATCATGCAATCGTTGAGCGATTTGATCGAACACTTGCTGAGCGATTGTTTGGATATCAATACGCGCACAAAATATCCGTGAACAAAGTTCAGGCGAATAAGAGATCTCGTGAACTGGTTGCAAGACTATCAAGTGTGATAGCTGCGTTAAATAATTAAATTAATCGTGGAATTTCTATGAAACCCATCAATACAATCACAAAAACGCATACCAGTACAACGACATGACCTTTTCTCAAAACAACCAGTACTAGGTAATGTAACTGTCAGATATTTATATGAGCTGGGGAAGTTTGAGGGAAGGGGTAAAAAAAGAGCGGTTGATCCAGTCTGGGGCTTAACCACACATAAAATTTCCATCGTGGTAAGATCTACGGGTATCTACAAACTAGACTGAACTGCTCCTCAACGTGTATTTGTATGTGAACAATTACAAGTAATTTCTGAAGATGCACAATTACCACCGCCTTCACTCTTGTGAAGAATCACTTCTGTAAAGGATTCTTCGCTAGAAGGGCGCCAGCGCCTATACGTCGATTACATTCAAGACAGGTCAACATTACATTTGTGCTTGTATGACCGAGACTACTATTAGTTCTATCTACGGTAAATTGTTTTACGTCGCTAGGAGAATACTTCCACAACATTACTGTATTGCAGCTCGCACAATGATTATTTTGTCGTTGTTTCAGCGTCATGATAAATTCAACATCAATATCGAATTTGCGATGATTTTTTTGTCACACCGCTGATAATTAGCCACTTTTTTTTTATTTGATTAGTATCTACAATATCGCAGTTATCCTGAATAACTTCAGGAACAATTCTCTGTAGCTGGGATATTCTCCTGACTCTCGACACTGCCAGATTAACTAAATTTGACCATTCAATACGATCATCGACAATCCAAATATTTGTATCGCCGATTGTCAATCCTTAAATCGTTATCCTAAAGTCCAGCACAACGATCCGGCGTTTAATGCTTTCTCCACAACATGAATCGGAACCAAAACAATATCATTTAATACAAGTTTTTGTTTCTTCCTTGACTCTCTCAAGGCCCCAGGAATCTCAACATCAATATTTTGTTTACGTGTATCTGCTGGGCGATAACATAATGGTACAGGTAAATCTGAAAACTTTTCTTTATGTAACAGAAATAATTGATGCTGAAGTGAATCATAAACTATCTTCCGACTTGCAACTATCAAATCAGTAGGTCTCCACAAATTCGAAAAATCATTCACAGCAGTCTCTGAAATTACCTCACGCATTATTTCACATTGAATCTTATCTTGCTGCAGTCTGATTAACTTCTTGAACTCCCTCAGCGTCGAATCAAGCGCCCGGTGATCATCAAATATCTTCTCATAATAATCTACAAATTCTTTCAGTCACACATGCGGAGATGAGCCGGCAAAAGGTGGTGGTTGACCATGATCGCTGCACATGATAACAGCAGTGTTTCGAGTCAATAACCAATTAAGAAACATGTTAATACATCCACAGATACTGTGCATATCTCATCCCAAATAAAGATCTTAGGAATATATTTCTCGCCCATTCGTTCAGGAGTCCACGCGTGTCCTTTCCATCGAAAGAAGCTGTGATAAGTATGAGACTTAACCCCTCTTTCTTTCATCTCTCTGGCGAGTCGGTGAGTCAGCGTTAGTACAATCATGTCAAGATTCCGAAATAAATCAATCGCACGTGTTGTTTTACCAGAACCGCCAGGTCCGTGAGTTAAACTGTTTTATTTCTGGATACGGGATCATATATCGATGGTGCTGATGATGGTTGTGACATTCGACTATTTTTATAATATATCTCCTCAGATCCATAATCAGCGGATTCAGAATAACTGAGTATTCTTTCTCTTTTTATTCTCCATTCACCCCATGATGCATCAACGCCGATCTGTAATTTAATTAACAATTCTGCGTATTTTTTATTGATATAAAATGAATCTGTGGCAACTCTAACCGGGGTATCAGGAAATCTGTTTATCATCAATAATAAGTTCATCGAAACATAAGTTAACATCAAAGATCTTAAATGAATGAATTGTGGTGAATCGCCATCAATGTAGCTCACAATTGTTCCTATTTTGGTTCCGTCCGATAAGTTAACATTATTTCGATTTACAAATATATTTTTCTGTTGTATCAGCAATTATAAAATCGAGCTCAGCATCGTCGATAATAAATCTTGTACAATGTTGTTTATGATCATATGAGCCTCCTTGTGTAAATTTCCAAATTATTTTTCTGCCAAGATCTTTTGCAAGTTTAATTTCATAGTCTCTAATATCGTAACTGACATCTTCGTCAGCCCTGACATCGTCAAGGGGTTTTGGTAGCCAGACTTGTTTTTGTGGACGATACGATATTATTGCTTCACTCACGGTTAACGATATCAATATCTTTGCATCAAGCACATATCGTGATAAAACTATTGGAGTCCAACCATGTTTATTAGAATGACGACCAAACCAAACAGCGACAACCGGATGAAAGTTTTCCGATGCAAACTCGAATGACTCAATACATGCAAATCCAGTTAAGTCAAAGTCTGGCAAGGGTCAATTTATTGCAGCCCGAGTCATCTTGTGTGTTGGATGTCCAAATCTTTTAAAATACTCAGAACACTCTCCCATTCCGAGAAAACTTCCAGGATAACATGCAACCATATCAACTGAGATAACATCCTTATAATCGTATTTAGTATTCCACAATCCGCTCTGTCCGTATTCGACACAACTGCGTTGTATATCGTCAAGGAATTCCAACCCTGTTGGCCTCCATGAATTTTCCTCCTGAGCAAAGTGAGCAGCAACTGACGGAACGGTAAAGCAATTACTGAGAAATCGTTTAATGACATCAGTATCGTTCCTGTATTTCAACGCAGTCTTTGTCATCTCGCCATGAAAGATTCGGTACGATAAAGATCGTCATTAGGCCGCACAAACTGATCATAATAGCTATACTCGGAACTCTGAAACAGCCACATGGATACAGGGGCGCGCTTGCTGATATTTCTCATAAAATCGAACATATCACCGTCATAAAATTTAACAGTTCTATTTCGTGAAAATAATGTTAAGTCCGACGTCCAACGATCTCTACCGAAGCTCCCCTTGATTAATATTTTGATTCGTACAAAATCTCGCCAGTTAGTGTTTTCACCCTTATTGGAAATTTTAATTTCTTTTCCAGCTCAGCAACGTCTCTGATCGTAACTCCATTTTCTCTAACTCGCTCAGCCCACTCTTTTATTCTTTTGCGTATCAGATCTGTTAGACCATTTCCACGTATCGCGTTTGTGAAATGTTCTATAACTCTATCAGCAACACAATTCTAGGTCGAAATTTTCATTGGTTGAAGATCATCAACGCTAGGATTATCATTCAGCGGATATATCGTTTAAATAACTGCCGTCACAGAATATTCTCGTTCATAATATGGTTTTTCAATACCCAGTCAACATTCCTGGTTTGGAAATTTTACTTAACGTTGCAACATCTCCAGCGTGATGTGATTCTCGAACAGGGTCGTGTTTGTCACGGATAATCCAGGTTACGTCATCGTCTGCCGCCACAATAAATTTTATTCTAAGAATGTATCTTTGTTCGTCTGGATAATCAATAATTGTCTTTGCTCGTTGGTCGTACATTGTAGCATCAATCTGGGGCTTATCGTCTTGTATAATTTTAAATATTGACCACACATGAGCCACTCAATCGTTCCGAAACTCTCTCTTGGCTTCACGGATACGATTGATTAAAGTCTTATTCGTCAAATCAACATCAACACGAGCTCGCCTAGGCAAGTCGAGGGTTATTCTGTCAAGATCGAATCTAGCTTGAGAGGGCTTGATCGCAGATAATCTTGTAAATTTCTCCATCATATTATTAAGGCAAATAAATATTTAAATTAAACTTCAATTTATAATATAAAATGATTCAAGCAAAGAATAGCTGCAAGTGGTTGATGATTGGATCTACAACTCCTTGTAATAAGGATTGTGTAACGGATTTCTGTGGATACCACCTGCAGAGTGCGTCGAGAGATTCAAGGACCCAAACCGTGTTTGAAGTGTAACAAGGAGGTCAGGGAAAAACACAATTGGAGGTAGAAAATACAGAGCTCTGAAACGGTATTATGAAAAACAAAATGATGGCGTTGAATCTACTATAGAAAGCGTTGGAGACTATCTAGCTAGATTTTCCGGATAGCTGAGTCCTTGACTTTGTCAAGGGGAGGGGGATAGCATCCCACGTATTTTTTCTAGTAATAAAATAATAATTTAGACAAGTGATATATACTATATAAATGAGCAAGGAAATAACGTCGATAAATTTGTAGTGCATCCAATCACCAAGAATTATGAGGCATCGCATGCTGGTATCATCAGAAACTGTCAACTAAAAAAAACAGTTGGTTTTGTCACCAATACTGGTTATCTCATGTTCGGTGTTGGGAAAAATATCTCTGTCACAGATTTGCTTATGAATGTTTTAATGGTCTGATCGGGGATGATGTTACTTATATGTAATTTAATTGCTTGTGTGTTAGTTTTAAATTCTTTTTTATTTTATTTTTATTTCATTGCAAATTATTATAATGATAATTTTATTCACTGGATTTGAGTTTTTTTTCTTCAGAAAATCCAGTTCAGTTCTAGTAAATAATACTGTTGCTACAATTTTATTTTTTAGTTGACTTGGTTCGGAGATTCGCAAACACTGAATGAAAGCCATTTAAGAGCTCAAGGTGTTTTTAGTGTTGTTGCCAGTTTGTTTTAAAGTTCTTCTATTTTCGGGGATTTAATAATTTATATTCTCTGGAAAACATACATACGTGCTCTTTTTCATCAAATTCTTGGACAAAGACATTTATTGGAAATTATTCATAATTCTAAAGCCGGAATATTATTCTTGATTCATAAAATTCAACGAGGAACTGTTGACACATCAGTACAATACTGCATTCATCTGACGCCATCGTCCGCCATCTTGGAACTTCACTAGGATTCGAACTTGGATTCATTTAGGACTTTTTAGTAATAGAACATATATTTTTAGATTCCAGGATTAATTTTTGGATTATATTACAAACTGTAAGTCCGTTTTCATATTTTTACCTTGTTTTCTAGGGAAATAAATTATTTTGTTAAAATTTACAAAGCTTATTGGCTTCACTCTTTTCTTTGTTACTTTTGTACGAGCCTACACATAACAAAGAAAATTGGGGTTCTCGTCCTTGGGATATATGAATTTTGGTTAAGATATTTCAGAAAATTATTTTTTGAAATTTAATTTCCCTTAGTTTTCAGAACATTTTAAATCCCAAGTACTATTTCATATTTTGTTTGAAATCTTTAGTGAAAAGAACAGGCTTTTCACAATGTCATCAAAAGTGGAAACCTTTCCTTCTAATCCCACTCAGGAGCAGTTGGATAGCTTGAAACATTATGAATTGCCTGAACTTGCAGAAAATACGTTCTTTCTGAGGCAAAATCTTCCTTAACGAAGCAAGAAATAAAAAACATTTTGATCCAGTATTTGGTAGGAAAGAATATTTTCGATAAAAGTGTTTTGGGTTCGATCAGTAAGTCTGCATCAGACGCTGACATAAAAGTAAAGGAATTGAAATTAAAATGTAAGATGGAAATATAGTTAAGGAAGCTTGAACTTCAGAAAGATAAAGAAGAGAAACAAATGCAGTTGCAATTGGAAAAAGAAAACTAACAAATGCAATTAGAAGAAAGAGAGAAAGAAAGACAAATGGAATTACAGAAAGAACAAATGCATTTACAGAAAGAAGAGAAACAATTGCAGTTGCAATTTGAGAAAGAGGAGAGAGAGAGAGAGACAGGAAAGGGATAAAGATAAACAAATGAAGTTACAATCTGAGATAGAGGAGAGAGGGAGACAGGAGAGAGAGATAGATATGCAAATGCAATTAGAAGAGAGAGAGAGAGAGAGAGAGAGAGAGAGAGAGAGAGAGAGAGAGAGAGAGAGAGAGAGAGAGAGAGAGAGAGAGAGAGAGAGATGCAATTGCAAAGAGAGAAGGATGAAAGGGAATTTCAAATTAAGTTAAAAGAAATGGAGCTGACAAGTGAAAAGCACATTTCTACTTCACATGCAAATTCAAGTTTTGATATTACAAAGAATATCAGGTTAGTGTCCCCTTTAAGAGAAAAAGAGATAGACAAATATTCGTCTTGTTTCGAAAAAGTTGCTGAAAATTTGAAATGGCCAAGGGAGCATTGGACTCAATTACTACAATGTGTACTTATTGGTAAAGCTAGTGATATTTACCATTCAATGTCAGTTCATCAAAGTGCTGACTATGATTTGGTTAAGGAATGCATCTTAAAGGGTTATGAGCTAGTCCCTGCGGCTTATCGGCAAAAATTCAGGAACTATAAAAAATAAGCTGGACAAACTTATGTAGAATTTGCAAGTGAAAAATAGCAGTTATTTGAGAGATGGTGCTTAGCCAAGAAAGTTGAACATGATTATGAAAGTCTCAAACAACTTGTATTACTTGAAGACTTCAAGAACTGTGTCCATAGCGACATTAAGACTTATTATGACGAGCATCAGATCGAAACCTTGGAAAAGGCTGCTCGTGCCGCTGATGATTATTCCTTAACTCATAAAGATCCTTTTGTAGGCAAGACTTTCATTCAGCAGTCTTCTGGTAAAAAGGTATTTCAGCCTAATACGACTCCTTCCTAAACTCAGTCTGGCACAACTTTTAAAAATAAGGCTTCTGATACACATGATTCAAAATCCTTGTCTATTCCTACGTGTACCTATTGTAAGAAGAAAGGACACGTTATTTCTGATTGCTTCAAATTGAAATATAAGCATCATAATCAAGATAGACCTATCCCAAATGCTCTTATTTCTAAGAAGTCAAGGTCACGGTCATGTATATACATCCCTGATCCAATCAGCACGTTTTAGAGTTTTAACATATTCTGGTTTTACATATCTTTTTCTTTCATAATGTCCAAACGCGGCATTATCAATTAATTGATTTGGGTCCTTGATAGCAGCATTACCTTCAGGTGTAAACTTATCCATTATCTTAATTCTGGTTCTTGATGGTTTAGGTTGTGGTTGAGCTGCTTGAATTCGACCAGCAATATCAGCAGGTAATGTTTCAAGAGCTCTTTGTGCTGCCTCAGTTGCTGTAACGATTTTCTTTGTTGGTTCGACAATTGGTTTAAATAATTGTTCTGCACCTTCTGCGAATTCCGGTTGAGACTCCTGACGTGATTGTAGTTGTTGCTTGACTAAATCACGGACAGCTAAATATTTTTTGATTGCATTTAGTCGCTCTCGAGCTAATCTAGCTGAGTGTGGTTCTTCAATCATTATTAATAATATCTATAATGGCTGTTTAATTTACAGCAGCAGAGGGGGTGAACTACCGATATCGAGTGACCAACACGTAAACGAAACAAATAAAAAAACGCGTCAGAGATAAAGTAACATGATATAATGTTAGAGGTTGCGGTTTAGCGTTACTGACCTTATTTTTCCAGCCTTCGTAGGAACCTTTAATTTTCATAAATAAGGTCTCTACAAAAAAGGTCTGTTCACCCCCTCTGCTGCTAAAGCAATACATTTTTGGGTCTAATAAACCCCAGTCTGATTTTATTATGGAGAATTATGAACCATTCATGTCAAAGGGTTCTACATCACTCTTGCGTGATTTGGCCAATCCTATCCCTATTAAAGTTTTAAGGGATACAGGAACTTCTCAGAGTCTTTTATTATCAGGTACATTGCCTTTTCCTGAGAAGTCTTCTTCTAATGAGAATGTTCTCATTCAGGGAGTAGAGTGCGGCTTTGTTAATGTTCCTCTCCATTGTGTACATTTTTCATCAGACTTTGTTTCAGGACCTGTGACAGTCGGAATGGTGTATACTTTACCCTTTCAGGGCATTCATTTGTTACTAGGCAACGACCTAGCTGGAGACAAGGTTGTGGTTAATCCACTTGTAACTGACAAGCCTTCTTTGGATCAGAAAGCTGATCCAATTGAAAAAGAACTCCCCGATTTATTCCCAGCATGTGCAGTTACCAGAGCTATGGCAAAGAAAGCTCTTGAGAATAATTTTGATAAGGAAAGTATTCTTTTAGCTGACACATGTCTTGTTCAGGCTTTTGATGAGGTTACTTTCACTCCTTGTTTGGATCAATCAAAAGGTATTGATCACAGTGATCCTCTTTTAACTACTCATTCTCTTTTTTCTAATCAGGGTGACAAACGACAATCACTTGTCGTTGAACAGGAAAAAGATCCTGAGATCTCCTGTTTGTTTCAGAGGGCCATTAGTGAAACTGAAGCCACTGAAGTACCTGTCTGTTACTTCATTAAAAATGGAATTCTTATGAGAAAATGGAGACCTCCAGAGGTACCTGCTAGTGACGAATGGTCAGTGAACTATCAAATTGTAGTTCCAAAATCTTACCGACAGGAAATACTTAGTCTGGCCCATGAAACTCCTCTGGCTGGTCATTTAAGGATTAATAAGACTTATCACAAGATCTTGAATCACTTTTATTGGCCAAAAATCAAAGGTGATGTTTGTAAATACTGCAGATCTTGTCATACTTGTCAAATGGTAGGAAAACCCAATCAGAAGATACCTAAGGCTCATTTGCAACCTATTCCTGCATTTGACGAACCATTTAGCAGAATAATGGTAGATTGTGTTGGTCCCTCACCTAAGACCAAGTCAGGCAACCAATACTTGTTGACCATTATGTGTGCGTCAACAAGATTCCCAGAGGCAATTCCTTTGAGGAATATTAAAACTAAAACTATAGTAAAATCTTTGATAAAGTTTTTTTTACTCAATTTGGCCTTCCCAAATCTGTCCAATCTGATCAAGGGTCAAATTTTATGTCTGGAATTTTCCAGCTAGTTATACTTGAATTTGGCACTCAGCAATTCAAGTTAAAAGTGAAATTATGGTTTCACAGGACTTCAATGGAGAGAACTTTTTAGTCTTGTAATAGCATTCATTTTCTCTTGCTCATTCTTCAAAATTTTCTTCAATATAGATTTTACGGCCCTTACAAAGTTAATAAGAAAAGGAATGAGTTAAATTATAATATTAATACTCTGATCAAAATAAATTAACGGAGTACTAGTATATTGAGAGAGATAGCTAGATAAATCATACAACTAATTTAGTTGTACCTGTCCCACCAACTGAGCATTTAAGTGAAGAAATTCAATCGGATTCTACTGATTATGGAGCAAGAAATCTTCGGAATTCGGAAAGTATGAATAATCTGGACCAGAAACCTTAACATTTGGAACAACAAGAAAGGAAGGAACTTAAACAGTTATTATTTGAATATGAGCACTTATTTCCAGATATTCCTACGAGGACAAACAAAATTTTTCATGACGTTGAAATTGTGAATTCTAAACCTGTGAAACAAAAACATCCCATACAGGATGAACCCTCTCAAACAGGAATACTTGAAAAAGGAAATTCAGTATTTGTTGGAGGATGATTTCGTAGAGCCCAGTAAAAATGATTGGAGTTCACTATGTATATTTGTTCCGTATAAAACTTTCCGTATGTGCACTGATTATAGGAAGGTGAATAGTGTGTCAAAAAATTCATTTCCAAGAATTGATGACTGTATTGATAAAATTGGAAATGCCAAGTATGTCACCAAATTTGACCTTCTGAAAGGATATTGGCAAATTCCACTAACGGAAAGGGCAAAGGAAATTTCGGCATTTGTGACTCCAGATGGACTCTATCGAAATAAAGTGATGCCGTTTTATGATGACGGGTTCTCCAAGTACTTTTCAAGGGAAAAGACAACTTAATTGCAGATGCTCTTTCCCGTGAATAGAACTATTATTTCATGCACACTTTGTATAATTCATAAGTTTGCTCATGTAATTTAGTTTCACCTGATGTATAATTAACATATGGTAAAAAGAAAGCTTTATTATATAAATCTTTTTTTTTTCTTTATGTGTGTAAGTGTTACGTATATGTAATTTAATTGCTTGTGTGTTAGTTTTAAATTCTTTTTTATTTTATGTTTATTTGATTGCAAGTTATTATAATGAAAATTTTATTCACTGGATTTGAGTTTTTTTCAGAAAATCCAGTTCAGTTCTAGTAAATAATACTGTTGCTACAATTTTATTTTTAGTTGACCTTGGTTCGGAGATTCGTAAACACTATATGAAAGCCATTGGTCGTAATCAAGGTCATACTTTGCTTGCGTGATCGCTCTATTTTGTAAACACCCCTTTTTATTTAATCTTATAGTAAAGATTTATTCAGTAGATTTAAGTTCTTCCATAGCTTACGTGCAGATTGGCATTTTTTTTTTTACTGCGCTGTTCAAATCAAGTGACCACATGAGCGATCATGTGATCAAAAATCCCGGGTTAAAACTTACATTTTGTAGTGGATTTGTCAGTCTTAAATTACACCTTTAAGAGCTCAAGGTGTTTTTAGTGTTGTTGCCAGTTTGTTTTAAAGTTCTTCTATTTTTTGGGATTTAATAATTTATATTCTCTGGAAAACATACATAAATGCTCTTTTTCATCAAATTCTTGGACAAAGACATTTATTGGAAATTATTCGGAATTCTAAAGCCGGAATATTATTCTTGATTCATAAAATTCAACGAGGAACTGTTGACACATCAGTACAAAACTGCATTCATCTGACGTCATCGTCCGCCATCTTGGAACTTCACTGGGATTCGAACTTGGATTCATTTAGGACTTTTTAGTGATAGAACATATATTTTTAGATTCCAGGATTAATTTTTAGATTATATTCACAAACTGTAAGTCCGTTTTCATATTTTTACCTTGTTTTCTAGGGAAATAAATTATTTTGTTAAAATTTACAAAGCTTGTTGGCTTCACTCTTTTCTTTGTTACTTTTGTACGAGCCTAGACGTAACAGTGATTTTGTGCTTGATCACATTAATGGCCAAAACCTTGAGAGTTTTTTTTAATAATCTTCAGGCTACTAAAGAGAGTCAGAATTCTGCACTGGGGATACTGGAAATAATAATAAACATCCAAGACCAGTTAAATCTGTGAAACAGGCGAAGAAATATAATTTCCATAAATGAACAAGGTTGGAAACTATTTTGATATTTGCCTTCGTTCGGTACGGCGTGTCGCAGATAATATCACCAACTCAGCATTTGCAAAGAAATACAAACAAAAAATAATATTTCAGTATCCCTCTGACTATTGTCAGGTACAAGTCAAGGACTCGGGAAAACACTCCAGGAGAAGGGAGATAACTCTGGGAAGCAAAGCTTCCTAAAGATTAAGCAGTACCAATCCAGTAGCCTCGCCCTGGTGTGTTACACTAGGACTCTGTCCTTAACTCTGTCCTTGACTCTGCCAAGCGAGGCAATGGGGTTTTCCGAGGAAGTGATATTATGTTATGACCGCTGCAGCTCACAATCATATTATTTTTTTGGGGGGTGGGTGGGGGTTCCTGTATTTCCGCAGTATTTAAGCTTTAAGTGGTCCCCGTCATTATTGAAAGGGACAAAATCCTTGTCTAAGCTCCTGATGTGACACACTGGGGTGTAACAATAATAGGCAACGCCCCCTGCTTAGATTTCCAGGTAATAGTAACTTCATAATAATTTTTAAAACACACAATAGTAAGAAGGCTCCGTGGCTGAGCGGTTACGGTGCGGATTTTCACTCTCGACATCCACGCGTGTGCGTGGAATTGGCGTTCCAAACTCGTAACTGACAAATTTGTCGACGGTTACAAAAATTCGCATTTAATTATTGGGGGCTCCAAGTCCAACAGAAAAATGTAATCCTAACTAAAAATGTGTGTACACCTTCCCACCATGTCAAACACGTTGTGGGTGCTGATTTTTGCACTCCCCGGGCTTTGATTTTTTTTGGGGGGGGGGGGAGGTGTGCACAAAATTTTAAATTCTGTTGATCTTAGAAATTACTTGCATGTACAAAACGCAGAGCGTTCCGCCATGAGGTGGAAAACAGGAGCCCCCACCTCATGGTAAAAAATAGTAAGAGTAAACCAGACAGTGACTGTTAATCATGAAGCAGTGGCACCGGTAAATATAAATATATGAGAACGATAGCACTGTAAGTGAGAGTTCTGGTGTAAACACAGGGATGATGACCATGAAGCAGTGGCAGCGGTAAATATATGAGAACGATAGCGCTGTAAGTGAGCGTTCCCTGATATAATCAGCACAAAGTCATTGTCCTTGTCCAGGGACAAGGGACAAGGGGTGTAAAACACCGGAGGGTACAATAACCAAGAAGTACTACAAAGTCCTGGTGTAAAAACACCAGGGGTGTATAAAACACCAGAGGATACAATACCCAAATTCATGAAGCAGTAGCATTGGTAAATATATGAGAACGGTAGCAATGTAAGTGAGAGTCCTTGGAGTTAAAACACTAAAAACAATGACCATGAAGCAGTGGCATAGGTAAATATAAATATATGAGAACGGTAGCACTGTATGTGAAAAATAGCCACACACCGCTCTTACTGTCTATTTTTTGCTTTTTATTTTAAACAAATATTTATCATATAATGAATTCCGAAGATATTAATGCGATTATTTCTGCGATTCAAAAATTTCATGACGACGGTATACAACTTTCTAATCAACTTGATCCTGAAAAAATCACAAATGATTTTGAAAATATTATAAGAATGAAAATCTGAAGGAAGATACACTAGCAGCCAAATACAGGTTTATCAAATTACTCCAACAAGCAATGACACAATCGCTAGCTTGTGTATGTGATGATACGCAAGCAGACGACAACGTCCGGCAATTCGTTCCACTCGCACAGGCGATTGAGAGAATTAGATCAGAGTTGTCTCAAGAATATGAAACAAAAAAGATTGTGAGTGCGCGTGTAAGACAGTTGAGTAAAATTATGCATAACTGTAAACAATCGAATCGTGAAAGTGAAAGTTGTGACACCGAATATTAATAGCGCGCGTTTTGACTTTCTAGTGTTTTGTTATTCTTCTAAGAGTAGAACTTGTCATATAGTCTCTGACTTGTCTAGGGGATAATGAAATATTATTTTTTTGTTTGTATTTCTTTGAAAATGCTGAGTTGGTTATATTATCTGTGACACTCCGTACCGAGAGCAAGCAAATATAAAAATAGTTTCCAGCCTTGTTCATTTATAGAAATTCTATTTCTTCGCCTGTCTCTGTATTTACAGATTTAACTGGTCTTGGATGTTTATTATTATTTCAGAACCTGACTAAAAATCATTTTTAAGCTCCATCATAAATTATATTTTCAGAACCTGACCAAGAATCATTTTTAAGCTCCATCATTAATATATTCAGAACCTGACTAAGAATTATGTTTAGACCCTATCATAAATAATATTTTCAGAGCCTTACCAAGAATAACTTTTAAGCTCCATCATAAATAATATGTTCAGAACCTGATTAAGAATCATTTTGTTAAAGCTCCATCATAAATAATATTTTCAGAACCTGATCAGGAATTATTTTTAAGCCCCATCATTAATATATTCAGAATCTGACTAAAAATCATTTTAAGCCCCATCATAAATAATTTTTTAAGGCCTTGACTAAGAATTATTTTTAAGCCTCATCATAGATAATATTTTCAGAGCCCTATCAAGAATTATTTTTAAGCTTCATTATAAAGAATATTTTCAGAACTAGATTAAGAATCATTTTTAAGGTTCATCGCAAAGAATAAATTCAGCCGCTGACCAAGAATCATTTTTAAGCTCCATCACAAGTAATATTTTCAGAATATGAAAAATAAATTTAACCGCTGATCAAGAATCATTTTTAAGCTTCATCTTAAAGAATAAATTCTGTCCTCGTCTAAGAATCATTTTTAAGCTTCATCATGAAGAATAAATTCAGCCGCTGATCAAGAATCAAGAATCATTTTAAAGTTTCATCATAAATAATAAATTCAACCGCTGATCAAGAATCATTTTTGAGCTTCATCATAAATAATATTTTTCAGCGCCTGGCTAAGGTTAATCTTTAAGCTCCATCTTAAACAATATTTTTCAGCCTAAGATCTATCGATTCTAACCTCGTTTTGGTTTGTTTAATCTACTTTCTAAAATATAAATTTTATTGAACAATAGCAGCATAAAATAAAAATGTCAAATATTTTGCCATATCTTAAACGTCCTCGAATAAAACGATTACTTGCCAAACATAAATTAATCAGTGCTGATCCTGAAACGGTATTTAAAAATCTGCGAGTGTGCACAGAGCTTACTGGAGTAATGTATCCACAAACAACTACTGAAATTAGTGAAATTTGGTATAATGAGAAACTACAAACGCTCGTTGCTCATCCTGGTGTTTCCTGGTGTTGCTGGAGAAAGTTTGATAGCGAGACATTGTGAATCAATTTATTTGTTCGTTGGAGTTGATGAAAATACCAATGAAGCATATTTCACTCAACCAGACGGAACACTCTTTATTCCGATTAAATTTTTATCCGCCATACAATTAAGTTTAAAAACCCAACTGGAAGAATAAATGCTGATAGCGTTGTCAAATATTTCTTTGACCCAGCACAACAAAAGAAGCTCGATGAGGAATGTCCACGCTAGCTTGTTATCGCGATGGCGCCTAAAGTTATGAAAATCGTAGAACTAAATCCGTCTACGAAGGCTTCTTTTGCCGAATCAATCCACCATTGCTAGTTAAACGATGAATTGCCACAATCTGACCAAGATCTTGATGATTCCTGACTTTAATAAATTTTTAAATTAAATTTGTATCGAACAATATAAGATAATGTATATTAACTCAAAAAAACAAATGCAAATTTCTTAAAGTTGGTTCTGTTGTTTTTTGTAATCGAAATTGCGTTGATGATTATTGTGCGTTTCATAAGCCTTTTATTGCTCGTGGCGGTGGTAAAGTTCCTTATGAAATCTGTGGAGTTGGCGTTCGTGGTAAATATCCTCGTTGTAAGAAACATGGTGCACAACGAATCAAGGCCTTGGAAAAATATCATAAAAACAAGCTGCGTTTGGCAAGACAACAAGTCACTACAAGAAACTTCGTCAACAGATCTGTGCTAGATGCGAATGTAATGTTTGAGCATAAAAATGTTTTAATTAAAATTTTATCCAAAAATATAAAATAATGTCTGAATAAACGAGACAATCACGGCATTTACTTGCTACTAAATTAATGAAGGAATATCACACGTTAACTGGAAATATAACAAAGTATCCAAAAACAAATCGTGCTCTCGACAAGCTTAAATCCGATGTTGATGAAGCAGCTTGCGCTAAGCATAAAACTCGCTTTAAACAAGTCCTCCAACAGATACATGATCATTTCAAGGTAAAACCGGTTATTGTAGAGTCATCTTTCTCAGCATTCAATAAAACTTACTTAATAAACCGTTGAATGATCTACCTGCTGCAATCAGATATGTTGTTGAACAAGAACCAAACATAAAAATGCTGGTGCAGTATCAAGTTCTGTTTACAAAAGTAACTGACAGCGATGCAGTTGCAGAGTCGTATTTATCATAAAAAGTAGAATCGTGCTTGCCGTCTCCGACATTGATGAAATGTCTGATCATATACAACAGGAAATTGATAAGCTCATTGATGAATATACTTCATCGGGTTCTGGTTGGACACTTGTTGCAATCAAACGAATATTAATCCACGCATATAAATACGATCCGCTTCATGTTGGATTTTTTACAGAGCTGCCGCCGCGCATTAAAATAATTAATGCAGCATTAATGTAAAGAATGATGACGATAGATGTTTAATGTGGTCGTTGTTGGCTGCATTACGTCCTGCGGACAAAGATGCAAATCGAACAAGCAGTATAAGCAGTGCATATCTAAGCTGAATTTAGTCGGAATAACCTTTCCAACACCAATCTGTCAAATCAAGATTATCGAACGAAATTATCCCGAATTATTTCCTGGTGGAATTAGTGTATTTGGGTTTGATGATGCAACAGCGAAAATATATCCACGGCGGATTTCTGGACTTGCCAATGACAGCACGATTTATTTGTTGATTTACAAAAATCACTATTGGTGGATCAAAAATTTCAGTGGATTACTCCACAAGCAGTATAAGAAGCATCATGAGAAAAAGTTTTTCTGTAAACGTTGTTTGTGCGGAGTTTCTAAGAAAGAATTTTTAACCGAGCACGGTAAAAATTACCTAAACGTCCAACGAGTAACATTACTAAGCGAAGATAATAAGATACTTTTGTTTAAGAATTTCAACCGCAAACTTGTCATTCCGTTCACGATCACATATGATTTTGAATCTACGCTAGTTACTGTACCGCAAAATTGTAAAGTTGTGAGTTCAAAGTTATATCGATCAACAACAAAAATACAACAGCATATTCCTGTTGCAGTCGCATATAAAGTTACTTATGCGGCTGAACCAAGTTTATCAAAGCAAATCCGCCTTTGCAGAAAAACTTGTGACACTGACGAAGATCCTGTTGTTTGGTTGTTAAAGCAGTTGTTTGCGAAAGCAGAGCAAATACAACAGCGTCTTAGAGAAACTGTTCCAATGAAAAAGTTAACTCGACAACAGCAAAACGAATTCGAATCAGCTGAAAATTGTCATATTTGTGAACAACCGTTTGCCAGAGATCTAGACTCTGGAGATGATCGTGTACGAGATCATTGTCATTTAACCGGACAATATCGTGGGCCAGCTCATGATAAATGTAATTTGGATTTTCGTGCTCCAATCTTCATTCCTTGTATCGCACATAACTTTCGTAGATATGAGAGTTATTTCGTGATTTCTGCACTTGGTCATCCTGATATAATGAAACTGTGCTCGGCAACTTCATCGTCAAATCTAAGTTTGGAAAATTCTAGGTTGACAGTGGAAATCTACGTTTTATAGATTCAGTGCAGTTTATGGCCGCATCACTTGATAAACTTGTTAAGGGCTGTTGTAAGTTTCCATGGATGGAAAGTGACTTCGGTGATAAGGTAAGTTTACTTTCACAAAAGGTGCTTTTCCGTATGAATATCTTGATGGAATTAATCTATTTTCAGAAACATCACTGCTAGACCAAGATAAGTTTTACTCGATGCTGTAGTTGTCAAATATATCTGATGATGATTACAAATATGCAAAGCTGATTTGGAAGGAGTTTGGTTGTAAAACTTTCGGTGATTATCATGATTTGTATTTTGGCAACTGATGTGCCGTTGCTGGATGATATTTTTGAAAACTTTCGTCAAACGGATATTAACAACTATCAACTCTATCCTTGTTGGTATTATTCCGCTCCAGGCTTATAGTGGGATGCTTTGTTTAAGTTTAGTAAGGTGCAGTTGGAATTACTAACTGACGTTGACATGTTTAACTTTATTGAACGAGGTATCCGTGGTGGAATATGGGTTATCACAAAAAAGTATGCAGCTGCGAATAACAAATATATCTCGGATTATGATCCTAGTCATTTATCAAACTACATTGTTTACTTTGATAGAAATAATTTATATGGTTATGCAATGCCAGAACCAATGCCGTTTGGCGGATTTCGTTGGATTTCACCGGAACAATTTCTTGCTGAAACAAGTCATCTCATAGCGGATTTGTCATTGGCCGATCATAGTTATTTCGTAGATGCTGATGTTGATTCTCCAGCTTCGTTACACGATTTACATAATGATTATCCGTTTCTGGCAGAATCAATAATTATTTCAGATTCGTTGTTGTCACCGGAAAAGATTTCACTTCGTCATGGTAAACCTTGTAATATTAACAAGCTAGTTCCGAATTTACTTGATAAACGAGGATATGTCGTTCATTATAAGAATCTCAAGCAAGCAATCGATGCTGGACTTGTTTTGATGAAAGTTAATCGCGTGTTAAAATTTAATCAATCACTGTGGATGCACGGTTATATTAACTTAAATACAGCTTGACGAGCATTGCAACAACTGATTTTGAGAAAAACTTTTTCAAGTTGATGAACAATTCCGTTTTCGGTAAAACGATTGAAAATATTAGAAAGCGTGTTAAAATTGAGCTGTTTAATGATTCTAAACGTTGCTTAAAACTTGTTGCTAGTGAAACTTTCGCCGGCATGTTACACGTATGAAAATCTTGTCATTGTTAAAAAACGTAATTCTAATCTGTTGTTGGATAAACCAATTTATGTTGGTGCTGCAGTACTTGATTTATCAAAAGCGGCTGATGTATGATTTTCACTACAATTTTTAAAAGTAAAATGGCCGTCAAGTAAATTACTGTTTACTGACACAGACTCGCTTGTTTATGAAATCGAAACTGACGATGTTTATAAGGATATCTACTATAATCAGCAATTGTTTGATTTATCAGATTGTCCTTGTGATAGTGGCTTTTGGTGCAGAGATAACAAGAAAGTAATTGGAATGTTTAAAGATGAGTTAAATTTTGCTATAATCTCTGAATTTGTTGGATTGCGCAGTAAAATGTATGCAGTGCTGCTTGATAATAAGAAGGTTATCAAAAAAGCGAAATGATTAAAGAAAAACGTTGTAGATCGTGTTATTGGACTTGATGATTATTACAAGGTTTTGTTTGGTGATATAAAACCTCATCGTGTGTCAATGACCGCAATAAGATCATATTTACATAACGTCGTTACTTATAAAATTATTAAGCAGGGATTAACAAACTTTGATGATAAACGTTACTGTAAAATGGAATTGATACACTAGCGCTGGGTCATAAAACACAGAAGTGGAATATTCTTGATTGTATCTTTGGTTGTTAAATTTTCATTGTTATATTCATTCTAAAATTATTTGATGATTGAAAAAATCCGATGATTGAAAAAATCCGATGAGTGAAAAAAATTGGATGTAAGCCATTTCAGTAATATAAAGAAAGGGGTGTGATATTGTGGTTTTAGGGTCTGATCCAAATACATTTTATATTTCAGAGAATTTTCATCTAAAAATAGAGTTTAATTTTTGACTAAAAATGGTTGCGATAGAAGGTCGTAAATGCTTAAAACTTACCTGGATTAGTATACGCCTAAAACTGCGCTCATAGCCCCCTTTCTTTAGTCTACTGTTTCTTAAGTTACTTAAATATAACTTTTCACTTATTACGTACTGTACGTTATATCTGGCTATACCACTCCCACCCATCCTGTTCAGCATATTCGTAATTTCAATAGCCCTTAAGGTTTCAGTGCAATTCTTACTTGCCCTTCTTCACATGAGCACAACATAACTCTACACTGCAATTAACTCTAACTGACCGGAATACCTATATTACATTACTGTAATTACAAGCAGGTATAAGTAGTTACTCAACTTCCATTATAAATAGCAATTTCTGTTTTAATTTTCAGAAGGTCACTAGGGGACCTGGGTGGCACTAGCCTTTACTGCTATCTCACCTCTGTCTGCGTGGGTTCGAGTCTCGGGCTAAGCCAATGTGGATATGCGAGAAAGTTTGCCAGTAGCTTCCCGATAATTTCTGGGGTTTTTCTTTCTCCACCAGTTATACTGGCCGCCACGTATAGCTACTTATTTGAAATTAATAGTTTCTGCTGTACTCATTGGAAGTCATGTGACCAAAATACATGATTTAATCAATAAAGGTACATACACCTTAACATCCGGAATTACATACGGATACATCTTCTCTGTCTCACCATATATCTCTGTCATCGGGTTTCAAGGTACATGACATATCACATTACAGTACCTAATGTAGACAACCGTAAAATGTAATCTCTCTCTCTCTCTCTCTCTCTCTCTCTCTCTCTCTCTCTCTCTCTCTCTCTCTCTCTCTCTCTCTCTCTCTCTCGTCAACATAGACAAACATCACCTACTATGACTACATACAAACTTACATACATACACTCACGCACGCATGCACGTACTCACACACACATACATACATACATACATACATACATACATACATACATACATACATACATACGCAGAGCACATTTTTTCTAAGGAGGTGTGGCAAGAACAGTTGCCGGTGAAAGTTCAGCAGTATTGTTGAAGCAAAGTAGGCAGAATTTGGAAAACTTCAAAACAGACGCATATCCAAACACACCAGGGCATATTCTGTACTTTCAATCAAGAAAACAAAACTGCATCAAGATAAGTAACATACTCAAGATTCATTCAAGTGACTGTGTGTTCAAAACCTAACTTCTATGAATCTGTATGTATCGTCGGGAAAATAATGACATTTAAAGAGCGTTGCAGTAGTGGGGAGGAGCAGCAGAGGAGGTGAACAGACCTTTTTGCTGGAGACCTTATTTACAAAAAAATAAAGGTTCCTACAAAGGCTGAAAACAAGGTCAATAACGTTAAACTGAAACCTCTAAGCATAATTCCATACGGTGGAAAACAGACAACAATAACGTCAAATCGTCTGGGTTAGCTCATTTTTGTTATTCCATCGTTGACGTATTTTTTTCAAATTTTTATGCGACTCGTTTACTCGCCGGGTCACTCAATATTGGTCGTTCACATCCTCTGCTGCTGTAAATTAACCAAAGATTTTATCCAGACCTATACGATATCTAGATCTTGGGTCATGTAAATTTATTGTTATAAATCCGAACGGAACAGCTTGTGCTTTTGAAAAGAAGTTTTTAAACTTGATCATGTCCATATCCCCTGAACACCAAGTATAATAAATATTTTGTAAGATATAATTATCTACTCCATTAAACACAACTAAAATATTGCATTTATCTCTGATCACTTTAGGTATTTGTGTATATCGCTGAGTAACATAAATCACGTCAGTATTTTTATGTCTGCCTCTGGAAAATATCCGAGCTGGATTTGATTGTTTATCTAACATAATATCGTCATATACTACGAGGTTATTAATAAATCCATCTAGGTCATCTGCAGATGGAGCTTCATCAATATTGGTAATAAAATCAACAACATCATTGCCGTCTTCATTCAGCAATTTTGCGTTTTCGTTATAATTTTTAAGTACTTCAGAACACTGTTGATCATCTACAGATGGTGCTACCAAATATAATTTATCCCACTTGAGCCATCTCATTATCAGATTAAGTAATAATTGTGTCTTACCAGATCCAGATGGGCCTATTATAATCATTCTAATAGAATTTGGTAGTGCTGGATGGTGCCTTACTGGTTCTTGTTTTCGTGTCGCTGAGAAGTCAATTATATCCATATAATAAATAATATGAATTTATATTGTGTTCGATGCAGAGCACCCACGTCCACCACTGGATTAACAACAATAACAACAAAAAATAAAAGACGTGCAATTACAGGCAAATGTGTAAAATGTGGCACAAGAAAATATAAATTTATTCCTCTTGACTTGTCAATCAAAGGTGGAGATATCGCTGCTTCATTAGGGAAATTACCAGGAGCTCCATGGGCTAAATACCCTGGTGAGAAACATCTTCCTGGATATAATTATTGTGGTCCTGGAACTCGACTTGATATCCGACTTGATGATCAAGATCAACCAAGACCAGGAGAGTATCCAATAAATAAGATTGATCAAGCGTGTCATGTTCATGATGTTGCTTACAAAAGTAAAGATTTACAACAACGGCATCTCGCAGATGTGAAATTGATTCATGCGTTAAATTCTATACCCAATAAATCTCTCAGAGAAAAACTCGCTAGTTTTCTATTAAAATCTGCCATGAAAGTTAAAATAATGTTAGGGGCTGGGTAATTAATT
Organism: Megalonaias nervosa; assembly: GCA_016617855.1. NCBI lineage: Eukaryota > Metazoa > Mollusca > Bivalvia > Unionida > Unionidae > Megalonaias > Megalonaias nervosa. The sequence continues at coordinate 3,046 of JAECUM010028795.1, read as the reverse complement.
ATATAACTATTATAATGGAATCTGTTTATTATAGCCCAAGAGGATATTGGAGAGGCAGAGCAGCGATTAGTAAACTTGCTGAAGCAGCAAAAGTCTCACGTTCTGTTGCTGCAGCGTGGTTAGCACGACAGGCAATATGGCAAATTTATCTATCACCACCTAAAAAAATTCAGTATGCACAATTTGATGTCAGCACCCCTAATGAAGTTCATCAAGCAGATATTTTATTTTTACCACATGACACCATTAAAATTGGTAGACGTCAATCACGCACGTACAAATACGCATTGACTGTCGTTGACGTTGCAAGTAGATATAAAGAAGCGGAACCATTATCAACAAAGACAGCATCTGAAGTTGCATCTGCGTTTGAACGAATTTATCAACGTGGTGGTCTACGATGGCCACAGCTATTACAGGTTGATCCTGGCAAAGAATTTCTTGGTGCGGTATTATCGTTGATGAAAAAACATAACGTTAAAATCAGACGAGGACACACTGAAATTCATCGTGATCAGGCAATCGTTGAACGATTTAATCGAACACTTGCTGAGCGGTTATTTGGATATCAATATGCGAAGGAAATAATTCAGGCAGATACAAGATCTCGTGAATGGGTTTCAAGGTTACCAAGTGTGATAACTGCATTAAATAATGAAATTACTCGTGCAACTTACATAAAACCTTCTAATGCGATCACAAAAAAATATATACCAATACACCGACGTGAATCTTCCTCTCAACCAGTATTAGGTAATGTAACTGTAAGATATTTATATGAACCTGGTGAACTTGAAGGTGGTAAAACAAGAGCAACTGACCCTATCTGGAGTGTGACTACACATAAAATTTCTAGCGTGGTTAGATCCACAGGTAGACCTGCAATCTACAGACTAGATTCTACGGCTCCTCAACGTGGATTTGTACGTAAACAATTACAAGTAATTCCTGAGGACACAATTACCACCACGTTCACTTATGTAAACTAGCACCTCTACGTCGATTACATTCAAGACATGTCAGCATCACATTATCACGTGTATGACCAAGATCACTATTAATTCTGTCTACGGTAAATTGTCTTGGATTATTATTTGAATACTGTCACAACATTATTGTGTTACAACTTGCACAATGATTGTTCTGTCGTTGCTTTAGTGTTATAATTAATCCAGTATCAATATCAAAGTCACGCTTATCTTTTTTGTCACATTGCTTATAACCAGATAGTTGTTTTCTTATTACGTCATTGCTGGCAGTTTGATCATTATTTTCTGTAAAATTCATAACAATCCTGTGCAGCTGAGATATTCTTTTGACTCGGGACACTGCGAAATAAATTAAATTTGACCACTCGATTCTGTCAACGACAATCCAGATATTTGTATCAGAAATAGTTAATCCTTGTGACGAGTGAATCGTTATAGCGTATCCTAACGTCCACGGCGATTTATCCATGCTCAACGCACTCTCAACAACATCAACAGCAACCAAAACAATATCATTCAGTACAAAATTTTGTATTCCACCACCAGGAATTTCAACTTCAATATTCTGTCGTCAAGTATCTGCTGGGCGATAACATAATGGTACAGATAGATTTGAAAACTTTTCTTTATGTAACAGAAATAATTTCTCTTGCAGTTCATCACGAACTATTTTTCTACTCACAACTATCAAATCAGCAGGTCTCCATAAATTCAAAAAATCATTCATAGTAGTTTCTGGAATTACTTTACGCATTATCTCACACTGTATTTTATCTGGCTGCATTCTGATTAATCTTTTAAACTCTTTCAACGATTCATCAATAGCTCTATGATCATCATTTATTTCTTCGTAGTAATCTACATTTTTTTTCCGCCATTCATGTAGAGACTGTCCAATAAAGGGTGGTGGTTGACCATGATCGCCACACATTATCACAGCAGTATTTTTAGTCAATAACCATTCAAGGAATATTTTTAATATTTCCAACGATACAGTGTCTATCTCGTCCCAGATAATATAGTTAGGTATATATTTCTCACCCATTCGCTCAGGAGTCCATGTGTCTCCACACCATCTGAAGAAACTATGGTATGTACATGATTTTACTCCTCGTTCTTTTATTTCTCTGGCGAGTTTATTTGTCGGTGTCAAAACAATTATATCTGAACTATTATTCAGGAATAATTTAATCGCACGAGTTGTTTTACCTGAACCACCGCATCCATTAAGATAAACAGTTTTATGTCTAGCCACAGGATCATATACAGATGGTGCAGATGAAAATTCTGATATTTGATTATTTTTGTAATATATTTCCTTAATTTCAACGTCGGCAGATTCAGAATAACTAAGTATATTTTCTTTTTTTTATTCTCCATGATCCCCATTCACCATTACCGTGTAGCGGTTTTAACAAATCCGTATTTTTTTATTTATATAAAACGAATCCGTAGCAACTCTGACAGCGTAACGAAGAAATCTATTTATCATCGACAGTAGATTTATCGAAACGTAGGCTAGCATTGAAGATCTTAAATGAGTAAATTGCGGTGAGTCGTCATCAGTATAGCTTACAATTGTACCTAGTTTGGTTCCGTCTGATAAATAAGCATTACTTCGACTTATAAATGTGTTTTTTTCCGTTGTATCAGCGATTATAAAATCGAGTTCAGCATCGTCCATAATTAAACTTGTACAGTGTCGTTTATGACCATATGATCCTCCTTGAGTAAATTTACCGATTATCTTTCTGCCAAGATCTTTTGCAAGTTTCTCATCGCTTTCTTTCCTGCATTTATATATATTATCAACAATTCTAACAATGTCATCTTCGTTAAGATCAGGAAATTCCTTCCTGACATCATCAACATTAAATCTATCCGGTTCTAGTAACCATACTTGTTTCTGTGGACGATACGATATAATCGCTTCATTTACCTTCAATGATATTAAAATTCCAGCATCGAACATATATCGTAATAGTACTATTGGAATCCAACATTTTTCTGAAAAATGTTTTCCAAACCAAGCATAAGTAATCGGATGGAGATTTTCT
>JAECUM010028794.1:0-14185 GCA_016617855.1 Megalonaias nervosa | reverse complement strand
TCAAAGCAATGTTAAATCGACACCAAAAGATAAAACGTGTCGGCTCAAAAAATAATTTCATTTGTGCATGGCTGTCTTCCATAATGCCTTATTTTAAACAATATCTATGTCAATTACAAAGACTTACTGATGGATGTAATTTAAAGCCTAAACATCAATATAAGAGGCACACATGGACGGGAAATACATTTGTATGTTGTGCATGTAGCGTGTCTTGTACATGTAAAGTAGACAATATAGGTACATAAAGTTTAGAAATATATCACTTCGAGATCCCCACTTAACTTTTGAGGAATGAAACAAATGCAGATGTAAAAGACACAACACATAGCCAAATGATTAACAGAGACTTTATCTTTAGATTGAAATCGTACTGTCAATTGATACTAGCCTGGCAAATTAACGAATGTAGCAAATACTCGATTTATATAAAATATACATTGTAGGTATAGATTTAGCAAGACGTCAAAGCATGCAAAAGAAGGATAGCTCACAATGGGTTATTTTATCAATATTCAGATGAATAAGCAAACTGTACATAAGTCCTCATTACAATTAGAACAAGTTCTAGAGTGTAATGTGACTTGTTAATTTACTTGCAAGGTTATTTTGGCATAAAAATATGGCGATGATGCGGATGCACGTTAATGTGTAACACATAACAATCGGCGGAAGGTTGAGTTAAAGACCTCGATCAGACAGATCATCGTATCACTTGCACACTCTGCTCTATGAAAACTGCTCAAACATTCAATTTTGTATACCAGAGATCAGCCGAGTATTATCAGGTAATCTGGTAGTTCGTTCGTGTTGCGTTACATACAGGTAAAAGTGATTTTAACGTGTAAAAGCCGTTTGAAAAATATAAGTAAAAATATAACGATTTCATTTGGATGCAGTGATAGTTTCTAAGCAAACAAATTCACCATTTTAATGACCTACACATGTTTGTATGTGTCTCGTTTGCTTAGGAATAACAGAACTCCTCAATGCACAATGAGTGTAATATGAAGGAAGCTTAAATCTTAAACTGGTAACACGAAAATCACCCTTTATATTATTTGGAGAAACAATTTGGGCTTCAGATACTATCTGACTTACAAATAAATACAGATAATTGCATATTCTATGCACGTACTCTTCTTCTACAGGATATCAGGGTTACCATCATACTCAGTAAAGCGACCGATAACTGAAGATTGCGACCAAGACTAAAGACGAAAACACATTTGCTTGCATACAGTACGATTACCTATGATTACCGCTGAATTAGTTTCTCCGTCTGTGAATGTTAGGTACATAATTGGACATGCTGTTTTTTAGGAGAGAACGAGAATCATAAATAACAGTTACCGATATATTTTTGAATAACACCACCCTTGATTCTCCTAACTTAAGCTTGATAGTTTTATACGGTTCAAAACGACTGACGAAAGTGACTCTGAGAAGGTTTATAGTGTGGCAATGGACACGAGTATGGACACGACAGGATGTGCAAATATTTAATATTACCTGTACTTGCATTTGAGGCAACTATTTGTAGAATTTACTAAGTATTATTTATTAGAAACAGAAAGAAACAACAACAAAATGGGAGACGTATGTTTCATCAAATAGGTCGTTGGCATTGATAGCATTGGGATTGATTTGAAAAGTGCTCGTCATAACATATTAAATGGCTGTGGTCGTACATTTACCAATGTGCACGATTGTATCTAATTTCAAACCTAAAGAAAATATATTATTGATACTTGCATCTGTATTTAATTTCAGATAGTCATATTCAAAACAATCGGCTTAAATCAGTTTTCTTTTGTACATTAGTAAATGTACAATTAACATAGAACAGCAATGTTTGTTAAAAATAACTTAATTCAATTCAAAATGAAGTCCGATAATGTAGATGTGTTGAAATGGAATATCAGAAAGTTTGTTTCCTTTCACGATCTAACGAGATATTTAATGTGCCTACTTTGACAACCAAACACAGCTTCTCAAAATACATTGACAGCGCTGCTTTGTTGGTTGTAAATCAATACATCTGGTGAAGTGATGATGATGGTAATAGAATAACACTCAAATAGCTATTGCAGTTTTAAGAACCTTTATGTACATGGTCAGTCTTTACAACAGCTGGCAAAACAATTAAGGGACGACAAATGAACTGAAATTGTGAACAAGTTTTGTTTGAAGAAACCAAATATTTTGAAGAAAGACACTCACTCATGTCACTACGTAACAGATTGAACGAAGTGTAAATAACAGCCATCTTGAAATTTTACTAAAGTCTGAGTGATTCGTGCATATACGATAACAAAAATGTACCCATGCGATGTAAAATCTCCAATTCATCACATTAGGTAACCTTCACGAATAGTTCATCAAGGGATATACTTTGATGTTTAATATATATGAGGAGTTTTGAAACGCACTAGTGACACTATAAATTCTTGACCCAGAGAATCACTGCGGAATATTAACATTTAACTATAACACTTTTCTGATGTTTAAGGGTGAATTTATAGATGATGTAAACATGATCCCATATGTATGCATGTATATATATGTATGTATTTATGTATGTGTGTGCGTTCATACGTACGCGCGCTCGTGAGTGCGTATGTATGTATGCTTGTATTTTTGTATCACTATGTCTATTTGTCTGGATTTTACCATAAATGTTTGTGAACTATTAAGTTTTCGGCATTTTGTACATATATAATTTTATTTTCATCAAGTTTGCTTACTCGAGACGATATTAATTTGGGCAAATTTTATTTGCCTGCACAACAATAACTTTACATTACAACAAATATAATCAACATCTCAACATACCTATCATTGCTTTTTATTTCTCATTCTATGCACGTTTATTCATATGCATCTTCATTATTTATATGCATTGTAATTGTATAAGGTAGCTTTTCTTACCTTTTTGACTTTGCCGGAGTACAAACTGACACGAACTAGTTAGAAGTGAAGTATAATAGTCCAGTCTTGAAAATACTAAGACACTAGACTTTTAATGCCATCAACCCAAAGAAACCTGCGAATGAAGCAGATGCTTCATAGGTCTAGATTCGCAGCCTTGCATATGTTTATTACATGTTGGTGTAATGACATCGTACTGTCGAGAGTGACAACAATGTTTCGTGCTGACTGTTTACATTTGATGTTGGTATAAGCTTATACTTATTGTTTAAGGTAAAACATGTGAATAGGAAAAGCGCTGCATGATAATCAGGATGACTTCAGTTTTACCGTCATTCATCTACAGTTTGTTACATGTCATCCATGACTTCACATAGCAAATACACCTTTCGACGCCTTGAATGACAGCCTCAGCTTCAGTCGTGCACCCTGATTTATATATTTGAGTGTCAACAGTGTATAATTGGTGACAAAATGAATGTTGATATATGACACCTAAAAGTAGCTAAGTACATATAATTAAGAGAATGTGGCCAAGAAAAAAGAACACTGTGACACCCAAACATAGTTCAACTGGATTTGAGTGCTAGCCATTTACTGACATAATTTGTGTTCTGTTGACTATGCCTTGAACCATAATATTGCTGTATCGTGAATACATAATATGCAATACAGACATTTATGGAAACGGTGAAGTAATATATCATGGTCTCTTGTGTCAAATGCTGCAGACAAGTCAAGGAGGGAGAGGATTATAATCTGCACACTATTCAAAGTAACGAGAAGGTCGTTTCTCTCAGAAGGTTAGTTTCAGTATAATGCAAGGGCAGTAGCAGACTGTACATTGCAAACAGAACATTTGAATTCAGATGAGATCCATTTTTAGGATATGACAACATTTTATAATATTTTTGACATTAATAGGAGGTTACAAACATAGCGGTAGCTCTATAAATAATTAAGGTCGAGTCGATTTCTTCAAAAACGGCTTTGCAACTGCAGATGTGAAAAATGATGGGAATTCTCCGGATGAGAGTATTGTTAACATCGATTAGTAAAGGCGATATTGAACCTAAGTTTACAAGCAGTTGTTGTCGGAATCGGATTGAGTTCACGTGACTTTAGGGCGTTCTTCGTCGTTGTATGCACCAAATCTTGTTGTGCTTCCTTCGAGTTTGAAGATGACCATGACAAGTTTGGATTCTGCGTGTGCTTGATTGGCTGATGAGGCCCATTTTCTCCCTAAACTGTATGTGGCACACATGAAAGGAGATGCTTCATGCTTTTGCGTAATCAATGGGATCTGCTATTTTTCTGAGATTTACGCCGTTCAAGCTCCTGCGCTGACTCTGTAGTTCTCCGTTCAAAGTCTGTGCCTCTAGTACGGGTGAGACTCTGTCAGGTTGAACAATCGTTTGCAAGATCTTCCTAAGCCTCAGGATCAATACTGAATTTTTTTTCAAGGATGACTTGGGAAAATCTTTAAAGCGTCTCTTTTTCCCACCCTGCAGATCTTCTTTGCTAGACATTGTTGTGTAGTTATAGTGTTCTGGTCTATTCATATCAACCGTGTTTCCATTTGTAGAGTGAGGACGCTTGGAATGGCTGCTCGTGTGAGAACCTCAGAATCTGAAACCCTGTCTTGCCATCTTATCCACGTTTGTTTCGTCAGGGAGCCCATATGAAAAGGATTCATCTTCTTGGCAGGGAGTCTGTAAACAGTCCGGGATTCGCAGTCATAGAGCAGGGTTGTCAGCAAAATAGCTTTGCAGACCTTATGTATTGTATCTTGACTGAAGCCTCTGCGCTCCCAAAGATTTGCTTTTAGTCTGATAAAGGACACGCTTGCTGCAGCAGTTTTATTATTGATTTCATCATCGATGCTGAGTGCACGTGACAATGGGCTGCCGAGATAGGTGAAAATGTCCACTGTCTCGAGTGTTTGGCCTTTTGCTGTGATGGTAGGCTGTACATAAGGCTTTCCTGATGCAGGTTGGTGCATCCACTCTGTCTTCGTGATATTAATTCTGAGATCGAAAGAGATATGGTCCATATAATGTCGCATATCAGATTTTACATTAGAAACAGTCATCAGCAAAAAATGATATTTCGAACAGTCACTTCCTGTAACTTCGTCTTTGCCTGCAGTATTTGATGTCGATCCCTTGTCATAGTCAATGAAGGTATAAGTAAGCATGGCGGATAACATAGTACAAAAGAGCCAACACAAAGGCATGCTTGACGCCATTGGTGACAGGGGAATGGTTCGGGTGACTCACTGTCTCCACGACACGAGCTAACATGCCATGTTGGAACTGCTAAATTAACTCTGGGCAACCACATTTTGCTATGATCTTTCAAAGGCAACAACGGCTAAATGTACAAAATGCATTTGTCCGGTCATTGAATGTCGTATTTAGGCGGGTGTTCTATTTTTGAGTCTATGAGGAGCAAACACCATATCTGTGGTCCCCCGTCCCGTTCTGAAGCCACACTGACCCTCTCGTGAGTCCACATTGATTGGAAGTACTCCGACTGTTTCTGTCATGTGCAAGCGTCGGAGTTGTAGAAATTTGCAGGTAAACCATTTTTCCGTTTGACATCATGTCAATTGCTTTCACAGTCTTGTCAGTTCTGGAGTCTAGGCAAGTTTTATGCTGATTTCTACTTAAGACAGTCGATCAATTGCCTCTTTGGTGATAGATTAATATTGATTGAGAATGAAGCTGAAGTTTATCTTTGAGGTGTCTTTTTTTTTGCCAGTGAGCAGCGTGGCCGTCTCAACATTTAGCACTGAGATATTCCTGATGAATATAGCCTGTAGGTTGTCTTCAAAGCATTATCGTGTGTTCAAGCCTATCTCTAATGGATCTAAGATTGTCACAGAGGAAATGTGCAGACAGGTCCGGATGGTCAACGGGAGAGAGGGTAATTGGAAGTGGTGTACATTTATTTTTTGACATTAAACTGTTCGTAATCTAGACAAGCTCTTTGAAGTTGAAACTTGTAATAATCTTTGTACAGTAGTAGACTGAGTTTAATATATGAAAAATGTTTGTGACATTCTTCTAAGTTGAGTAGATCTGGTTTTGAATAGTGAGGCTGGTGGAAAGCCAAATCCATACCGACTTACGGCGTTCTCGTTTAGTAGTGCGAAACTGGTCCCAATCAAAACAATGCCAGGGAGAACGCTTTAGAATTAATACTCTGTACTTCGTAGCTGTGTCATGTTTTTTTTTTCAAACAATAAGCGAAAGAATTGTCAAATTGTGCTTCAGTAAGAGGTAACGAAGTTGTGAGGTTGCTTTAATGTCATACATTTAATTATTTTTATCATACTGAGGTCTCTTTTGTTAGCAAACATGTGGAGGGTTAGGGACTGAGACGGTGAGATGGCATATAACGCAGAGGTGACCTGACGCAGGTTCGTTGGACATAATACAATTATAGCAAAACAAATCTTCCTAAATCAACAGCATTTTTAGAACTTTATGCGAAATTCATGGCTTTAATTCGACTGCATCATTATATCAGTATGTTATCAGTGTCACTGAGATTTATGGAAACTGTTACATGAAACGCGAGACAATTATCAGATGTCACTTTTTCGAGCCTAATTCTGCAGCTTCTATGAATATGTTTGTATCAAAGAAAGTTCAGGTAAACATATGGAAGGATGGTTTTAATACGTCAGAAGAACAAACAATTGTAATGGAACTTAATTGATAATTTTCTCTTATCCTGGTGGAAATGTTTAAGACTTCTTCACCTGGACCATCTAAAAAGGAAAGATCCTAGATGTATTGTCTTCTACATTCTAAAATAATCCCAGGTGTATACTAACCAACCAATTAAAACTAATTCAACAATTTAGTAATAACACATCAGCAAATTGATTATTTTATGCCTAGTCTGTAGAGTAAGGTGCCATCATCAGAGCACACTAAAACATTGGATCTCTTCTTACGTTAACTGAACAGAATACATTTCAACGTTGGAAAAAAGACGGTTGTGGGTCAGTTATGTTGAGATACAGACAAAAGAAACAGTAAAAGTAGGTAATTCAAATATTTAAGTAAATTTAAAGGAAACTAATGTATCACGATTATAGTTTTCACTTGACGGCCATTTGATTGCAACAAAATTACGTACTATTAGTTACTTTAAGCCAAATATTTCAACATGAATATATGATAACGCTGTGAAAAGTAACTTATATAATTGGTTTGAAAATATTGGTTGCTATGGATCACCTGTCAAGAGAAATTTAGATATTTTACTGCTACTTCCTAGTTTCAGATGCTTCGACACTTACAAAAGCATCGAGTCTAGTCTACAGATTCTGACTTTCATTTCGTCTCTTGTTATATTCATTCATTTATTTCAGTAATTTGTTTTGCTCATGAGACACATATAGCCTACCATTTGTAATATGTTCATTATACGAAAGCCTGGCGAACTCTCCTCGTTTGAATGCTTCTTGCTGTTTTCTTAATTTATAATCTAAAGAACAAAGTACTGCGTAACGTGTTTCTTTCTCACAGATCCTTATAGGTTCAACGCTATTATCGGTCCGTCGTGACTCCAGGACTTACAACAACATTCATTCTTTCCTTATTAGACCAACCTAATTAAAGTGGCAATGAAAATTTGGCCTAATTTGCTTGTGTTGTGAAAGTAGCAGATATGTTTGATGGCTGATCCAAATTAGTTTCATTTTTAAACGTCTTCTTGTCAGTAATATTGCTAAAAACTTATCAACAATGTGTAAAACAGTTCACAAGTTGCCCTTATTTATTGCGTAATATTTTGAAGTTGCGGTCATATACGAATACTAATCACCATTGTACCAAAACCTTGAATGCAGCTTGTATACATACATGTAACGACCATTACGGGAAACGATGATCTCCGTTATATTTGGTTAAGATGCTAATGTGTAGTTTACAATACCAAACATGAACTCAGCACATTTCAAATCGCAATAGCCGTCTTTATATCTTTGTTAGGGTTCCACAGCACTAATTGAGCCAATCAGATATAATTGCATCGTGTTAAATCCTAGAAATAGGTAAGTATTACATTCCTAAGAACATAATGCACCATCTGTGACTTTGCCTGTGCATAATAAATGAACAAACGATAATACTGAGACATTACAATTTCCAAACTATTACTGAAAGTTTTATAAAGCGTCCAATACAATTACAAATTTACTGCCAAGAAAATATATAGTAGAACGCGTGAAAATCAGGAACTGATTAACGCTTCCTTGTAGGTATAATGCAAGGGCACTGCTTTCATAATCAGTTCCATGTTAAAAGAAGGTGATCCCATAGTATATTGGACCAGCAACAAATTTTCAAGTTCAGCTTCCGATAATCTGATTTGTCAGGTGTACCGATCCAAATTGCAGAAATGTATTTGCAGTTCCATTAGTATTTACTTCAAATCGAGTCCAAAAATGATTCAATGTACTGTAAATTTTCCCAAAGCAACAAATGGCTTTAAAAATCAGTCCTGCTGACTCAGATAATCTACCGGTTACAAGGGCTCAAATGCTAACAATTGTTCTTGAAACAACTTTGTAACTGCTATACATTAAATGAAAAAGAAACATAAAATGCTTTAAATTTTATGTTTTGCAGGACCTAGATAAGAATATACTTAAGACAAAATCTTTGCTACCTTGTGTACTAAAATCTCGATTTGATTTATTTTCATTAAAACCAATGTTTTATTTTGGTACTGACGTAAACAACTACCCAGTACCGAAAAATGTTTGTACTATGTAGTGTTTAAATCAAAGGCATTGGTTCTGTCCGACTTTCTTAACATAAAATTTAATTTGGTTTCGCTTAAGCAATGTTTATTTTTCTCAAGGACATGATGTTCACCAAAGTTAACCTGATCTATCAGTGTCTCTCATACTGACAGGAATAGCATCTACTATGTGTCCTGTTTCTATTTATACTTAAATTTGTTCGCGAGACCTAAGCCTCTTTAACATTCAAATACAACAACCTTGATTCCAAATATTTAACAATTTCTTCATGCCTCATTGTAGAATACTTAACCATTCTGCTCTTGGGAAATGTGACTGTTTATCAGCTTTCCCTTCAGGTCAATGAACTATCTAATTATGTCAACATGCTCTATTGGGCGACTTTGATTACTTTGCTTATTTGAGTGCCGCAAAAGTCTTCAAATGTTGGTCGATCGAATCGGAAATGGTATATGACATCCAAAGGCTATTTTAAGAAAGAGATGGGGAAAAGCAATAGACCCAATTTCAATAATTAATTCTTGTTCGAACAACTTCATTTGCTACTTTAATAGATATCAACAGCATAGAGAAGTGGCACAATCATGAGAATGCCAATGCCATGACACATGATTAAATAAAGAAATAAAAAAGCTCATATCAATACATTTATACATCATAAACTCATATATATGAGTGTGCATACAACTTGTTTTCTAGCTATAGATTCGACTGGTATGATTCTCCGTAACATACCAGCATCACCCGAGAAGGGATGGTTCCATCCATATGACGAACTACAGTCGACCAATAAAGGGTAAGTTGTCTTACCCAGTACGTTCCAATGGATCAAATAACGTAATCGGTTTAGAATGCACTTACCAAACATTTTATGGTTGAGATTTTCTATGTGTTAGATTTTTATTGCGTTGTTTGCAGTTGTATGGGTCATTCGTATATGTTTCAACTCTGCATAATACATGAGGTACACAATTTTTGGATATGAGAAGTAATATAAATATTACATTAACTGTATGAACATTTCTATAACGACGTGATCAATATTGTGCATTTCTGTTATTTGTGAGATAATCCAGTTGGACAATTTTCAGTTAATTCTTTCATTTTCTTTAGTTAGCATTTTAATGGAAAACAAAACCACAAGGAAGCAAATAAGCAAACATTGCGATCAATTGCAAAGTTCATGTACGTGTCCGTCATATTTGGGGTCAATCAGTCAACACATGCATGGCTATTCCCTCCGTAGTAAATGCTGAATAAATTCTTCCTCAGATATATTATGACAATAAGCAAGAAGTTGAATATCAGATTTATTGGAAACATGCAACCATGTGATATCCGACATTCTTTCATTATTTTTAAACAGAAGATGTGCATATGAGCAATAACATCACTACACTAAGTATTACAATGTTGACAATGAACAAGTAACATTCTGTATATAGTGACCAGAAACCTGATTAATAGTTTGACCACATTAAGCTCTTTGTTTGATCTTTGACGTTGCCACAAATTGGCGGGTTGAGCAGAATAATGTAATTTTGTACTCTTTGAAAGGGCTAATTCTTAGGACATATGTACTTAAAGTTACTGTGTTCATGTTCATTTATTGTATCAGTACAATGTGCTTCAATTCATTCTTAGCCGTAAAGGTCCTATTATGTACGACAATATATATACAGTCGTTCAAGTCGCATTTGTAAAGAATTGTATAAGGGTTGGTGGTTCTTTCGGCGGCTTCCCGGGTTCTTCCTCCAGTTATACTGCCTGCTGTGAATTGCCATTTTTGAGCTGAGAAATGGCGTTAAACCAAAAGCCACAATACCAACAACTTTTGTAGATGTTATCTTTGACAGGTGTACGTCGTACATTCCACCCATGCAACGGAAAAACTCTTGAGGCTGCTACCTAAACCGAAATTCATTTTTATTGCTTTCTATCAAATTCGTTTTGGTATTATGTTTTTGGATATATTTTATCTGTTGGTCATGTAAGAGTGGCGTCCTCTCTATTAGTCATGTTGACAATATGCAATCAATGGAACATTAACAAACGTGGCCATGTTTCTTTTCATCTCTCCAAGTAAATGAATATAGTCTCTCAAGCAGATGTTCGTAGGAATACTTTCGGGTCATTTCCGAACATAACGCGATGAAACTACATACATTCCAGTCCGCCAGACGATGTGTAAGTTGAAATGAAATTAAGGTTTTAATAAAAGCCTTCTTTGAAGACCATATACGTGAAGGGTTCCACGAACTGTAACTTTTTGATTGTGTGCAACACCAAATTGATCTACGATACAGAAACATGTTAGGTATAACATAATTTTATCATTATTATTATTATTATTATTATTATTATTAGTAGTAGTAGTAGTAGTAGTAGTAGTAGTAGTAGTAGCAGTATTGTAAATATCATGATCATCATCATCGTGATCATCATCATCATCATCATCGTCATCATCAGCTAATGCTTTGTGACATAACATTGCATGTGCACATGTATAGCCGCTTACACCCAAAGTGATTACGTGAAATAATGTATAAACGAGACATCTCAAACTGCATGCGGTTATTTTATTTTAGTCGAAAGTATCGCAACATATTCTGCCTGCAAAATATATGGAAACTGAATACGCTGAAATCATTTGCTCTTTCGCTGGGCCTAAAGTACTGAATTCGTGTATTAAATCCTTGTTCTATAAAAAAACAAAATAAAACAAACATCAAGAGTAACACGAAAAACATTACAAATTTTATTCGTGCACTGCAGTGCTAGAGTCCGACGATCTCTTATGACCTGATTTGTATCCCAAAAACATTTTGCTTACATTTGTACGTGGATAGGTGATGCATTCCATGGATCTTAGATAATATCTTATGTTTACATCAGACTAAGCTACATTTGTTGTGTTTGTCTGTGATTTGTCTAATCCATTGCATTTTTGGGGCACATGATTATACTTTTACATAACAAGAGTGATGAATTTCGGGGCGGCATCCTCAATATATATATCTATAAAGAATCTAATTGCTGCGGATATGGTCTGTAGACAAACCGACAGACCGGACATAAACTGTCCTACAAGCAAATATGCATATAATCACTCTGTACAGTATAATGTGGGAGACAGAACCAGACAAAAACTAATTTTAACTCTTACATCAAATTTTGAAGTGGATTATAATATTTCTTTTCTCTCATTTTCTCAGATCAAATGGCCAAAATCGTTGTTTATGCAATATCACATACTTTATCTACTAGCAACCCCCGCCCGCAAAGGGCCACAAGGAAAACACAATAGAAAAGCACTATCCCTATTAGTACTGCTTTTGTTCAACAGCTCATCACTGATCTAATCCCAGAGTCGGCGTTTAAAGCATGTTATTATATGCTGAAATTTATTTCACAAACAACAATATGATCATGGGAACATCATTTCCGTGATATAAGTGATTTAAACTTGTTACACGTTACATTAAGCACTTATGAGTTGTTCCTGATACATGTACAAATGTGAAAATGCGTTTGTTCTGTTCAAAGTTCATTGTTAAAGAAATGTTAGCAAATAAAATCAAGATGGTGGTGTATACGACAGCAATGGTGTAGATTGCGAATATCCTTACCAAATCACTCACGTTTTAATTTTTGTCTTGCCAATTGCATTGCAAAGGCAACAATTTGACGATACTTTAAGTCTCGACTTTAAACAGATCTATGTACAGACGTAAACGCTGTGTGTAACAGGAAAGAACCGAATTAGAATCGGATTGAGCGAAGATACTGATAGTAAATTTGTGTGTGAGAAGTCTATTTATAATGTAATTGAATGAAGGATTAATCTGACATCATATTCGTGCTAATCAGTTCGAACAATGGATTAAACAGAATGGTGCTTGCCATGATAAGCAACTGACATAAGAAATTATGCCGTGCCTAACTGGAACTAATCAAAACATGTAACTTCTGCGAGTAAAAAAAAAAATTAACATACATAAATCATAAACAAATGTGATTGATATATGGATCCATAACCATGGGTGTTGAATATTTTGAATTTACCCACAGATATGAACAATGTTTCATCTATCACCAACAGTGTGAGAGTATAGGAATTGTAAAAAAAAATATATTAACAAGAAGGATATATGCGTTATTGATTTTCTTTCATAGCGATAATGAAGTTTTGATTTCACTCGTATTGTGATATTGAATATTGATAAACAAAATCAAACTTGTGTATGTCGTGCCTGCAGTTGATGAGCAAGACGCATTTCCCTATTTACATATCTCTCGTAGAATAGTCAAAGAGACACCACTTGTGGCACAACTCTCCCAGTCTGCCGAAGGATCTCCGGTGAGCCTTCATATTATATGCAGGTCCTGATCTTGTGGTCCCTCGCGTTAAGTCACTACCTTTTTCGGAACCAATCGCACCAACGACAGCAGCATAGAGGTTATACGAAACTCCACAGCTCTGAGACCTTTCCAGTTTCGGCTATATATGCAGCGAATAGTGCTATGTAGTACATAAGGCACGGTTAAGTACGAATATACTTTGCTGATTTGGACATGAATTTGTTGTGTTGCATATTACATCATTTAATCAGAACTACTGTACGAGAGCATTATTATTAAAGCCTGGTTTGTCCATAAATCTTTATCCTATACGAATAATCCTATTGAATTATAATAACTGAAATATTTTCCATCATTCAATGTATACAAGACATAGTTGAATTCAACTTATCGTTCCAGTTATAAAAGGCCAACTTGAAACAGACTATAACTGATCTAATATCACTTCGTTATATGAGAAAGGTCTGACTAATTATATGATTTAGGAAACATGCCGAAGCATTTAATGTATTAAACAGTTCCATTTCATAACAAGGATAGCTTAAAGAAGAATGTATTTTTTCATATCACATACATCTTTCTTTCATAAAGATTACTGGCGGTTATATTTTTCAACAACCAACGAATTCCTGGTTTGGTTGGGCAGACGCCGTTGTAAGATAATTTGCCATATAGGCATTTTGTTTTCTTCCGGAAGCAATTCGTGAACCTTATTGGTGTATTTATTTCTCAGCATGCAGTCAGTACCTGGCTTGCTTGGACAGAGCACGCTGCAAGATATTTTAACTTAAACCCAATTTTAGGGTCAGATAGCGTTCGTAATGTGGACAGCTTCCTGACCAAACTCGTTGCATTATGATAATGTAGCCAACCTTTACTCGTAAGTGTTGCTGTTATGGTTAAGTCAACGGCCAGATAGCTTAAGGTGATAATGTTTCTCACTACATATGCGATGCTCCTGTAGCATTGTGTGAACTTTTCTTATTATTTTGAAATAGCTAAAGACGAAAATAAACCGACTAACTCTGTACACAGCATCAAAACCAGAGCGTGTAGAACGCATGCACATTAACAACACACAATTTCGTGCAAATACTCCCCCCCCCC
>JAECUM010028792.1:60000-62200 GCA_016617855.1 Megalonaias nervosa | reverse complement strand
TGGAGTCACGCGAGAGTCTAATTGATCTATGACAAATATCGTCAATGTCTAACTATTGTCTTCACGAGGGTTTAGTAAATATCGTATTTACAACTTCGAAGTCAATCCTACGGATCATGCCTCGAATATATGCCAATAGCGGCCATTAGCTGCAGATCGGACCACCTCGGCTATTTACCATACAAGGAACAACTGAGACGATGCGAATGTATCAAAACTATTTTTTCATTTGCAACTTTTCATTGAGGCCTACGGTGAATCCAATATCCAATAGATTACGGTTTCTTATTATGGCGTAGAAATTTCTCCCAAATCACTAATGCTAGATATATCCCAGGCATATTTTTGTCTCACAGAAATAGCCGAGGTGGTCCGAATGTGTAAAATCAATGCTATTTGCTCTTCCATATAAGTGTCATTAAAAATAGCTGACAAATAGGATAACATATTTCTTCACGAGCTTTTTCTATCTGCTGTTCATTATTTGAAGTTAAATAATTATGAAATAAAGACACTGGTCGCATTATTTTTTATATTTTGTATTTATTTCACTGGCTATATAGTACTTGCAAAATTGAAAAGAAAACGAAAAAGGAAAAGACATATACATTTTCTGTATTTTTTCTATACTTATATTTTTTCCCAGTATTACATTCTTTATTTATTTATTTGTTTGTTTGTTGTTTCATACTGTACAGAAGTTTTCTTGGGAGTTCATGTTATAACATCATTCAACAATGTTGAAAAAGTACTGAAATCCCAAATATTGTTCTGTATAATGATTGAGATGAGTATTGTATATTAATTGAAATGAGTACTGTATATTAATTGAAATGAATACTGTAAATGATTGAAGTGAGTACTGTATATAATTGAAATGGGTACTGTATATTGATTGAAATGGGTACTGTATAGTGATTGAAATGAGTACTGTATATTGATTGAAATGAGTACTGTGTATTGATTGAAATGAGTACTGTATATTGACTTAAATGAGTACTGCATATGATTGAAATGATTACTGTATATTGACTGAAATGAGTACTGCATATGATTGAAATGAGTACTGTATATTGACTGAAATGAGTGCTGCATATGATTGAAATGAGTACTGTGTATTGATTGAAATGAGTGCTGCATATGATTGAAATGGGTACCGTAAATTGATTGAAATGGGTACTGTATATTGATTGAAATGAGTACTGTATATTGATGGAAATGAGTACTGTGTATTGATTGAAATCAGTACTGTATATTGATTAATATGAGTACTGTGTATTGATTGAAATGATTACTGTATATTGACTGAAATGAGTACTGTATATGATTGAAATGAGTACTGTATATTAACTGAAATGAGTGATGCATATGATTGAAATGAGTACTGTGTATTGATTGAAATGAGTACTGTATATTGATTTAAATGAGTACTGATATGATTTAAATGAGTACTGATATTGATTGAAATTAGTAATGCATATGATTGAAATCAGAACTGTATATTGATTGAAATCAGTACTGTATATGACAGTTATATGCGACTGTGAGACAAGGGATGATTGTTTTTTGTTTCAGCATCGACTTTAAGCATATCTCTGTCTTATGAGACAAGGGATGATTGTTTTTTGTTTCAGCATCGACTTTAAGCATATCTCTGTCTTATGTTTCCTCCAGACATGACAGAGTTGTGGTTTGTGCCGTCCTATCTGACACGCCTTGCGTGAGCGGAGGCTGTTATCTTTGTTTTCGCAATTTTAGATGCTTCAAAGAAAGTGTGCATATTATAACAATATATAAAAAAATAAATAGCAGCGTGTGTATGTGATTTAATATTTAAAGACATAGTACATGAAATAATTTCATCTGAGACGATTTTTGCCTCTTATTGACTATCAAAGGCATAGATCGTAACTGGATATCCTTGTTACAAAAATAGAACCGTGAGGTGTCATCTTTAAAACCTACCATACATACTCGTTTCAGAGATGGTCATTGTGACCCTTTTAATCAGTAACACTGACTCTTGAAAACTATCCAGGTAATTGAGTCCGGACGACCTCATCCACTTCTATAGCCTTAGGTTACTAACAGTTAAAGCCAGGTAGCGCAAGCAATGCAGGCTGTCCTGTTGGTTAACTCTGTACAGCAAGTCACCTGTATACATGTATATATCACTTGTTTCTATACTATCATGTATGTA
>JAECUM010028792.1:0-57500 GCA_016617855.1 Megalonaias nervosa | reverse complement strand
CAAGATAAAGTTTGAAGTTTGGATTAATCACGGTGTCGGTAATATTGTGTAGAAATTCTAGCAGTGCACTATTTTATGTAAATATTTCATCTTTTGGTAAAAAGACGGCCTTTGTACTATCAGCGATCCAAAGTTTTGAAACGATATTACAAAATTATCAGATACATTTGAGATAGAAACTGGTAGGCGGGCAATGCCATATCAGCCAGTCAATTAAACAATGTGTAAATTAGGTTATTTATTTAAGGATGAATGCCATTTTGTATTTATTTGGGGATGAATGCCATTTTGTAATTGAACGTTGACTATATAAAGATTGACAGATTGGATAAATACAACTGAGAAAGAAAACAGATATGTCTAAATTTGAAGAACGTATTAAATCTGAAAATGTTCGAATCGTTCGTAATTTATGCATTTATCTTTGCAATGCTTTCAAATGTAGGTTCAATATCATGTATAAGTTTGTTTATGCACTTTCTGATATAATGTAAGAAATAATAATCTACGTCACTTCAGTATCAAGTGTGACGAAACCTTTAAGATAACGCTATTTATTCTTAATGAGATTTGTAAATATGGCTTATTTTCGTAACTGTTTCATTCATTGTACTGTATTCAATTTGCTTTCATCCACATATATTTTTCTATCATACAGAAAAAAATCTTTCGATGACAATAAACAGACCGAGTTAAACAAGCGTTTGTCACGCTCACTTGGCACCTTATTTAATAAAGGGAAAAAAATGTCTGGACTTTTCGATCGAACACCAAAGAGTAAAGAGACGCCCCCTAAAGAGACCATCCCGAAGGCAGCCGTTGTCAACCAGACGTACAATGTCAGTCTTCAATCATCTAGCGGGATGGAAGGTGCATTTTGTCTTTGTCTTACTCTCATGGATCTTCACACAAACCTCCGTTGTTTTACTTTCATATGTTTGAACTAATCTTTTTTAAATTTCTTTATCTTTACAGTTTTAAACTTAACTTTTAATCGGTACCATATAGGCAGTATTGTGCTGATTTATCATTAAACCCTATACATACGGTTGTAATGTTTGTAAATGTGTTTGTACAAGTTGTTACGACTAAATGGTCTTAAACTAAGTAACAGAAAAGATCGATAACCATCAAGTTTTGTAAAATCCAACAAAGAATTTGTTTCCCAGAATAAATAGTGAAAATTTAAAAAGAACTTAACAGCATTGCGAATTAAATCCCAAATTGTCCTAAAAGTTCTATCACAAGTCCAAATATGTGAAATTCCAATTGAATTCCAGTTGTATTCCAAATAAATTCCAATATTGAATGTGTTGATGCGCCTGTTGTCTTGAACGTGCTAATGTACTAATGGCCTGGAATATGGTGATGTGTTAACAGTCTTTTGATGTATCACAATAGTATAATCCAAAAATTTCCATGGCTGAATTCACTATAATTGCAAATTAATGTTTTAGTCCTAGAATATTATGGGGACTTTGCATTTTCCAGTGAATAATAATTTGAATAAATAATTGTACGCAAAATGAAAACTGAACAGAAGAATAAGAATGTTGCTAGGGTCAAAAGTTGTTTTTATGTATAATACCTGTATATACTTACCTGCATAGCCATGCAGGTTTACTTGCATATAGTGACCACCTGCTCATAAAAGCCATTGTTTGCTTCGTCATAGGTGATCTTTATATATATATATATATATATATATATATATATATATATATATATATATATATATATATATACGCGCTGAGTCTGCCTATCTGTCTCTCTGTATCTATCTATCTATCTTCCATTCATTTTAAGATTTATTTGAGATTATTAGACAGATATTCCTATCTCATGATCATGACCGCTCCGGTGGCCTAGTGGTTAGAGCGTCCGCCTCGGATGCGGGAGGTCTTGGGTTCGATCCCCGGTCGAGTCATACCAAAGACTTACAAAAATGGTACTAACAGCTGCCTCGCTTGGCGCTCAGCATTAAGAGGTTAGTGTTAGGACTGGTCCGCCTGGTGTCAGGATAATGTGACTGGGAGGGACATCATGCTACATGTCTGCGGCATGATGCCCCAGTGCTAGACATCACTATAAACTGCCACACTGCAGACATCGTAGCGATATAACTGAAAAATTGTTAAAGCTACGTTAAAAATCATAATCACATCACATCACCTATCTCATGATCGTCTAGTATTGTGGAGAATTTATTCAATTTGCAGTTATAAATTAAGGAAGAATAAACAGCATACAGTTGTTCTACCAACTGGTCATTGAACAATTTCGTAGCTGGAAGATGAACAGAAGGATGAATAGAAAGATAACAATAATAGTGCAATGTTGTGGCAATTATGGCTTGCTGTATCCAGATCATTGTTGTTGATACGCCCACCTTGCAATCAACTCACAATGCAGTTAAGTGCTTTTATTGGCGTTTTGATTACATGCCCAACTGAATGTCACATTTCACAAATTCCTACTGTTTAACGCGTTTTCTCGGCATCCTATATTTCTCATCTATGTACATTTGTATTTATGTACATATGAATGGATGAAGGGATCATCGAATTAAGAGTGAAGAATGAAGAAAAGAAGCGGAAACACGCATGCATGTTCATATTCGTTTCTTGTTACCTGATTTTATAATTGCTATCTTGATCTAAACAATGTAACAGAAAGAGAGTGAATCAACAATTTAAGTAAAATCTGTACAAGACAGTGAAAATTCAAGTGACACTTACAGTATTTTGAATTAAATCCGAAATAATCCTAAATGTTCTATCACAAGTCTGAAAATATAGAATGTTCCGATTGAATTTTAATTGTCTTGAATGTCCTGATATAACACAATGATGCAATCCAGAATGTCTTTGAGTTCACAAAAATCCAGAGTAATGTATTATTCCAAAAGTTGATGAGCACTTTAGTACTTCCAATTAATATTTTAAATAAATTATTCCTCTATAATTATATCTGACAGACTGATCTAAAACACGAATTAATTATTTGTTTAACACATCCCTATTTATATACATTTTCACTTGACCTACATAGTATTAGAATATGAAGATTTCCAACGGAAAAACCTAGTCTAACTGTAAACAAGAATGTCTTTGAACCCTTGCTACATAAACATTCTGTTTACAACTTACAATTATGAACATAAGTTAAGCACACAATATAATTGAAATATATATAATACTAGCCGTCCGCTATGTTTTTATGTTATGCCTATAAATGAATATGGATGTGCAAGTACCCACGTTTTTTTATTCCTTTATTGCATACAGAATTTGCAGTCTGGTGAAATGGCTTGACTTCTTATTCCTTTCTTGCTTTTTCTTAGATGAAGAGTATTTTGAAGAAGAATGCATTTATGAAAAATATGAAGTTCCGTCGAGGAAAGGGAAATGACAACCTGAATCAGCGATTTGAAATGGGAAAGGTATTGATATTTAAAATAGCTTATTATGCAATAACATTTTCTTTGTTTGCATCCATATGTGACAAGAAGCAAAAAGCCACTACACCTATAAACTAATACAAATATAGTTGTATGGAGGAGAGAAGAGGCAAACAACCACTACATCTACAAACTGATACAAATATAGTTGTATAGAGGACAGAAGAAGCAAAAAACCACTACACCTACAAACTGATACAAATATAGTTGATAGAAGAAGCAAAAAACCACTACACCTACAAACTAATACAAATGTAGTTTTACAGAGGACATTAAAGGCGAGAAAACCATTATACCTACAAATTATTACAAATTACTGTACCAGGCTTAAGTTTTGTAAAAGTCTCAAATTTTGTCCTTAAATTTTGATTTTCAAATATCATTCTTATTGCTGGGTTGCCAGCAATTGATGTATTACTAAGCACGCTGGAGATATCAGAAATTCAAATACAGTCGTATCTTTTAGTGTTTCTTTTTTAAAGCGCATACTTTATTTGAGAGGAATATATGCAACTTGTTTTCAAGAATGCACCGATTTTTGGATGTACAATTTTAATAATATCCAGCTATTTTTCGTCCTTTTTAGTGTGCCAGCCTCTGACAAATATCTTTAATATTGTCCGAAATGTTAAGATAATATAAAATTACACTTTGTGGAGAAGTTTTGAGAAATCTGGGCCGGGTTCGTCTAAGTTATTTTTCTAAAATATCAAACAGTCTGTTGTGTCTATATTTAAATTGCAGATTTTCTGTTCTTTATGAACATCGAAATACTAAATTACAAAAGAAAGTTGCAGGAAGCTATTCTTTTTTTTTCAGAAGTAGGATAGTAATATATTTTCAGACGTCCTTGTTAGAGATGATTTGATTTCTCGGAATTTATTTTTCCCCTCCCTGCTGAAACAAATGTTCTTCTCAATAGGCATTTGTTGAACTAATTTTTAACCAAGACATTTCTGTTGTCTTTAGTTCTGGCATCTTCATTCATTATGGACAGTTCTTACTTCATCATTTTGTTTACTGATATTTCTGTATCAATTTTAATTGTGCATCATGAATTAGCTTTGTGGAGCCAGTCACTCTCGTGATCATTATTAAAGCAACACAGGATTGTAAAGGCAAATCCAAATTACAATCATCAGTATTCTTTTTTTATATGCGATTTGACCTGGAAATAACCAGCCCTGAAGTTACATACATTCCGAAGTCATCAACTGGAAAACGACTGGACAGTGGTTGTTTGATAATGTTGTGTGTGTGTGTGTGTTGTGTGTGTGTGTGTGTGTGTGTGCGTGCGTGCGTGCGTGCGTGCGTGCGTGTGTGTGTTGAATGTAGTTAAAGGCCCTTATTCAGTGAATCGTTGGCCAAAGATACGACCTGTTTACATTTAGCATGAGGGGGGATAATTTTGATTGAAATCAGTTAGCCTCGTGATTCAGAAAGGGACATTTAGGGCATGTGATGTAAAGCATTTATCATGTGGAACTATTAGTATGCCTACCGCATTCGGGTAAAGACATAACATTATTTTGTGAAAATTTCCCTTCAGAAATCTAAGAAATTTGTACAAGAGATGGAATCGGTCTATAAGTGTTAAAGTCGAGTAATCCAGAACACGAGAAACAGTTTGAACACAAAGGCACACGTTTCGCTAAACACACAGTGATTTCATATTTGGCTTTAACAAAAGACAAAAGGAATACCTACCTGCGATTGAGAGGAACAGTACTAGGTATATATATTGCTGTCCGAAAATGGCTATTGAGAGGAACAGCACTATATATATATATATATATATATATATATATATATATATTGCTGTCCAAAAATGGCCATTGGATTATTCCTGTTGAAACTCTTAGTCATTTCCGTGAATGTATTGATCTGTGATACCAGTGAAATGTAAGTTGATGTGAATGTATTTATCTGTTATACCAGTGAAATGTAATTTGATGTGAATGTATTGATCTGTTATACCAGTGAAATGTAATTTGATGTGAATGTATCGATCTGTTATACCAGTGAAATGTAATTTGATGTGAATACCTTTCATTTCTTCCTAAGTCGAAATAATGTGCTTTAATAACTGAATTTAGAAGAAAGTCTGTCAGGCTTTGGAGAGGTAGATCATTGGATAGCCATGTAGAGAAACAATAACTCGAAATCAATACAGTTATATATCTGGTGAATACTGTGATATTTAGATTAATAGACCCATATTATAATTTTATATATGTAACATACACGATAAAAATTTATTACAGCATAAATGACGTAATGTACAATACAGGTGTGATTACGGAGACATAACATTATTTTGCGGTTCCATAAATAAAATCGTAATTGATCGCCAGGAGATAAATACAGTCTTTCATTTGAGTTAATTCCAAATGAAATTTATGAAACTCGTAGACTAATTTCAGTCTTTTGCGTGCCAGGTCAAAACGTGTACATTATTCGACACGGGTTTTTTTTTTTTTTTTTTTTTGGGTGGGTGGGTATATTTTTATTTTAATTTTTAAAAACAAATCAATTTCGTTTGAAAACAACACTAATGTAAGAGTCTCTATTTAGAGTAATCCTATCTTTGCAATGGACACAGTAAATATTTAATACATTTCTTATGTTGCTTCATTGTTTAGGGAAGAAGTTAAAATGTACTAATCATTGCAGTAATCAATACACATACATACTCTCAAGAGAACCCAACACACATACCGTCACGAGTACCAGTGCTTTGTATACACTGTCATGAGCGCCAATACACACAGTCAACAGCAACGAGTACACAAAGCTGATTATTCCAAATTAGCTGGCGTTTACTGAAGTTGCTCAGCTCTAATCATGTGCGCCCGCACATAGTGGCAAGGGGCAACCAACCTCACCCCCGAGTTCACCTTGAAACATGTTTTGGCCTACACATGTAGAATTTAATAGCTGACCACTACATCCCCCTCCCCCCGCCCGAAAAAAAAAAGAAAAAAAAAATCTGCTGGCGCCCCTGGCACTAGCAGCAGCTATCACTAACCAAAACCAGCAGAATATATTTCTTCCATACATTCCTCTTTGTAGGTCGGTGATAAAACTGATGATGTGCAGAAAGTGAGAGCTGGGCCATGTGCCAGAATTCCCGGTGAGAAGAAATCCGGATCAGTTATGAATGAAGAAACAAATTGCTGAGTAGAGAATTGCCTGGAATACTTGCAGAAAGATAAATTATCTAGTCAAACTGATGCCATCCCACCATGCGCCTGAAGTATTAGTATATGTGTGTTGTCTGAGTTGATAATTGTTATTACGTACAACAAATAATGAGAATAATTACGTATATACATGTACATAGAAGTAATTTCATTTTCAGCATAATGTAAAGGTATCAGTGCAATTTTAGAGTTAAAAAGTAATATTGACACAAATAGATTCAATGCATTTCCCTATTCGTATTACCTAAAAGGGGGGGGGGGCATTAGTAGTCCTTTCACGTGAGGAATGAGTACAACCAGTTGCATGATACTATTTTTTAAGCAAGGCTTCAAGGGAAAGAGAGCGAAATCAGGCATACCCCTGTTGTTTTTAAGATTCATCATTTTAGAGGACTGTTTGGAATTAATTTCAAATGGAAGAAGAACATTATATTAAAGTACAGCAGAGGTATTCTGTAGTGCTCATGTAGCCTTCTTTTACATAACGGGCTTCTTCGTTTGATCTCTAATTTTTTAATTTTAAACATACGATCATATCCCCCTAATTACAGTAACTGATACTTCATCCCTTAATTCTCCAAACTTGGGCACTGTCGATCTCTATATCATTGACACATGTAATTAAATGTAGTATCATTTTAGGAAAATTTCTTACGTTATTAAAATTATGATAGACGACAACTGTATGGGGAAATTATAATTGATCCATGATTGATCAACTCAAAATGAGTTTGAAAAAGACTTGTACGCTCGTCATTTGTTTTATGAGCAAGGAGTGATCAACTTAAGTGAATGCCTGCTTAAGATTCAAGTAAAGTCGCCGGATTCAAAAGCTAGTAGCCAATGGTCTTTGAGATTCGTCATGGCAGTTTGAGATGAACGTTCTTCTCGAAAATATTAATGTGAATTATAGAGGAGATGGAACTTGTTAACATATCTGAAAAAGACGTCTGCTGGCATATTTTAATTTTTTTTATCAAGTACAGCGCGAAAGTTTGAAACTTTGTATTTTGACGCCCACTGATGTTTTGTTCTTACGTCAACAGCGGTTGTTAACATACAACCTTTGTCCAGATCATATCTCAGATCTAACTGAGCTAAAATTATCAAATATTGAGCTTACTAGTAGATCTACACCATCGATAATTAACTCCAGATTCCAAGATTATGAACTAACCATTACTAATACGTTTCATCTGCATTGTAAAATTACTTACCCCTGTTGATACATAATTCAGCTTTCCTTACTTCATTTAAAACTTCATAGATTAAATTCCTCATCGACTGGCTGGAATTATATATTAAGGTCTCCCATTACAAAAATTTTACCGTTGTATCTGTTGATATGTTGAAATATCTGTTTGTTTATACGAGACTCGTATTCTCTGGGACGCCGAAATCCGCGTTAAAATACTAGTACTTTTAATTTTGTAGGCCTGACGATTCCAATAGGTGCGCAATTTTGTATAATTATTTTTTTTTTTTGCGGGGGAGGGGGCGGGGACTTCTGTCTTATTTGGTTCGTTTCTACAAAAGCAAGTATCAGTCATGTGGTGTATGGGTTATCAGTCAGAAGCCATGCGATTCCAAGAAGTTAAGGTAAAGCGGCATAGGCCAGATCATATACAAAGGTAATTAAGACACATGTTAACTGATGGTCACTGCCTAATGATCAGCTGATCAAAATAATAATTACACGCGCGCATGTTCAGACACCTCGATTACATATGCACCACTCAGCAAACTTTAAGTCCATCGCATTTTCTGCGATATTTGGAACACTTGCAATTTAGTAATTAGTATTTAGTAAAACAGTGCAAAAAGTTCGGGGATTATATTGTTTGTTGTAGGAATATGAGCTCCCATGTTAACGGTAATAAATCATCATAAAAGCAGCTGTTCTTCGGTGCCATGCACTTTCTTTTTGGAGTTATAATCACATGTGTACCTTTCTGATGTTAACTTTACATAATTTTACTGATACCGGGTTAAAAGCTGGCGATAAACCTGTATTACCAAAATTGTTGCTGTTTTCACCTATAAGGTCATCGGCTTGTAAACGAGGTTTCTCATCACATATCAAGGCAATAGGCTGTATATATTTAAAAGAGGAAACTGTAACGTAAGTGATGAGAGCGATTAAGCTTCAGAACTTTAGAATTTTGTTCCTGAACATGTAGAGGAGAAGTTTGGTTTATTTGCTTAAGAAAAAAGTGAATGCACTATAGCTCTGATTCTATCAGACACATGGAAGAAAACTGTGAATTAAATCTGGTCATTTGCTTGTTTGTTCTCCCACTGTCTTGGCAAATTTAATGATTTTGAACTGGAATTAAGCTTATTAAATAAATATTAAACAGAAACCGTAATGTCTTCATCGATTCCTTCTAACCGCACGAAAACTTAATGAACGGCAAGGTAAGGCCATGAAGATCTGATATAGTTGTAACATCACAATTTTGTATTTTCACCATGCTCATTTGCTTTGGGGTTTCATTATGTGATGATAATATCTGTTGATTTGGGTTTCATTATTTGATTATAATATATGTTGATTTCTTCTATTCGTGACAACAATACACTCATAATATTCCGAATAGATGTATAGGAAAAAAAATGTATCGTTATTGGAACTCCCATATTAATGTCCGGACGACAAGTTTCTTCAATAAAGGAGTCCTTAACTGCAACTTGAATATCCTATGGCGAACCCCACCAGTATATATTTGTTTCTGCTCCTGTTGACCACTGTGGTTATGTAAGAATTGAACCTCTTATTATGCATGAATCATGAAGTCATGAAGCTTAAAAAGTGATTATACACATGCATGAGCGGCAGTAGCGAAGCGAAAGCCGTTCACGCATAGCGTATATTCAATTAATATGCATAACTTCAGGAATCGAATCAAAATATGAATTTCACCTCTTATAATCACATATGGTCTTAAAAATAATAATGTACCTCTACAAATAAAAATAAAACTTTATGTAAACAATTGTTTACGACTATTGTCAAAGTGCATCAAAGGGCGCATGAAAACATACGCAATGCCTTTCCGGTGTTATGAACTTAAAACTTTGAGTTTCTCTGCGTCACAGGTGTGTTATTGCAAAGGCTTGGTAACATATCTAATTATATCTATTAATCAACCCATTTAAGATCTTTGTGAGTGCGTTAATATACATGAGCGCGTGTAAGCGATTTTATTATAATATAAACGGTCATTATGTTCAGGGCCACATTGAAGAGGAGTCTTTTTGAACCAATGTGTTATCTTCGTAACATAAATTATGATTAGTATTATTGTATTGATAGTAGTACAGTATTATTATTAATATTATTATTATTATTAACACAGCATCAGATGTAAGGCGACTTCATAAGTCAGAAGTGAAAGATTACGGAAGTAAATCTACGATAAGCTGTCCTTAATGTTGGTGCCATTGTGAGATCATGGCTCACCCTGTCACGCTGTACCACGGAGAATTACCTTATTTGCTTAATTTTGACAACGTTTTCAATGCTTTATTGGGATAACAGTCCTGTGTTTCAGGATTTTAGGACAGTGATAGTGGTTTTACTTGCTCAAATATCCGTTTTACAGGTTAAGTGTCCATCTCAAAAACTACCACTCACTTCCTCACATCATCAATACAAGACTGTTGTCTCCAAATATAGGTTTAGATAATGGTCAATATAAACCAGAGCGATATGGTGGTATGCAGGGGTAGGGTATGATAATCAAATTTATAGGGTACTTTTTTGTTGCGGCAAAACGAAACGTAGGTTAAATTTCGAACAGAGTATACTATTTTGGATAACAGGGTTATGGAGATGGTTTAGTTTGCAATATAATTTTTAATTTTCAGTCACCCATACTTTTCTCCGTTAATACTATATGCTCATTCGGGAGAAAAGGGTACATTCTATATTTCTTATACCTTTCTCTTTATGAAAAAATACCGTGTCAACTTTCAGGTATGGAAACATTTGGGATTTTTTTTTTAAACACAGTAATCTGTAAGAAACAGTTGAATATAATCAGACAATTTTATTTCTGTTGTGTTCATGCTGTAAGATACAATTGAATACATTCATTTTCAGTTCCGTTGTATTAAGGCTGTAAGATAGCTGAATACATTCTGACAGTTTCAGTTCCGTTGTATTCATACTGTAAGGTAACTGAATACATTCTGACAGTTTCAGTTCCGTTGTATTCATACTGTAAGGTAACTGAATATATTCTGACAGTTTCAGTTCCGTTGTATTCATACTGTAAGGTAACTGAAATCATTCAGATCGTTTCAGTTCTGTTGTATTCGTACTGTAAGGTGACTGAATACATTCTGACAGTTTCAGTTCTGTTGTATTCACACTGTATGGTAACTGAATACATTCTGACAGTTTCAGTTCTGTTGTATTCTCACTGTAAGGTAACTGAATACATTCTGACAGTTTCAATTCCGTTGTATTCATACTGTAAGGCAACTGAATACATTCTGTCAGTTTCAGTTCTGTTGTATTCGTACTGTAAGGTAACTGAATACATTCTGACAGTTTAAGTTCCGTTGTATTCAATACTTCTGCTGCTACATATGACCATCGTTGTGAATATACATGTACATATAAGAAATATTAAAAATTTTTGCTTAATATTTTTGCTTTCTTTATTATTGTAGTTGCTATTTTCGAATCTCGTACATAAATCACCTGGCCCGTATTTTATATACCTACTCTAGATATTCAGATTTATATCAGATTTATATCTTGTGTCTTCATAGCCTGTCATATTTTATGATACAAATGGTCAAGAAATCACATGGTGGCTTTGAAATTTGGAAGCAGTCTGTGAGTACTTTTCTATTAGGATCTTCCTTCCACACAGGCAGCACGATATATGCAGATGTTTAAAGAAATCCTGTTTACCAAAAATGAGCTGTTACATGCGTTTAATATCTAGTATCCTTTTAATGTCTGACGGGAAAAACCGTGTCTTTCAATTGATCGATAAGCAAAAGTATATATAAGTATGTATGTAGGTATGTATCGGTGATGTGATGATTTTGTACAACTGTGTTTTTACGATACTGCTAGAGAGAAATAGTTGTATTTTCAATATATGTATTTTGTGTTTGTTTTATAATTGAGTATTCTACAAGCCGATCTGAAAAGAGCATTTTATTCAGGCAGATCTGCTTCTATGCTGTTGAAGTGGGGTGTGTTTGATACAGATCAAAATGGCGTGTGCTGATCAATTCTGAACGTCGTATATCGTTTATTTTCGTTTAAGTATTCGCATTATACATAGCCATAATGTTCGCAATATTGAAATCTCTCTTACTGTGATGAACAAGTCGTAACGCTAGACGTATCTCAGTTAATGAAACATTCGGTTTATTTTCATGTATAATCATTGAATCCTTTCGTCAATAATAAGAGCCAATCAATATGGACTCCTTGGCAAATACCTTGCCGGGTTTACGGATAATTAAGTGTTTGCCCGTACTACGTCCACGAGGATATGTATCGAGGATATGACTGACAGACATATGTGTTCAATCCGATACATAATACATACATACATACATACATGCTGTATGTAGTACGGGCAGTATATGTTGGATCGATTCTCTTACCACATGATGTGTGTACTGTTTTGGTGTAAAATTAAAATGTCCAGGCCCAGGGCGTATGTTTGAATATTATTAGTCTGATAATCACAACGCGTGATGTCTCGGTTTTGTATACAACTAGTCAGCTGTTGGCAATCCTTAATATTTATCGAACAATCCGTTGTCATGAGATTATGTTTTCTATTTTTTTTTAAAAATCTCGTATAAATCAAGAAGACTGCGCTATACCAGGATCAGTGGCTTAGTCTGTCTTAAGTATAATATTAAACGTTGTTTGGACATTGGCCAGTGACCGCATACAACAAGTACGACTTTTCTTTCATTTGTCCCATCGCCTGTTAGTGTAACAACTCAATCATTTATTGAACACCAAATATTTTCTTTTAATATTTCAATTTTGTTTTAAAAATTCACTTTCGAGTAGCCGTTAGACTACCACGTGTCTTAGAAAAAAGTGAAATTTTGCAGGAAATATTAAATAAATTTATAAACATGATCTGAATCCGATGATAATGTATCAACACTGTCAATACTCGATAATGTTGCTTTGTGGAACAATGGGGAAGAAAGTATTTATTTGAGTCTTGCACACAGTCAACTATAAAGAAAACAGATACAGCTTTACTCGAATAGCCTCATAACGTTCATTAAACTCCAACATATTCTGACCAACCAAAAGCCTATGCATTTCGAGTAACATTTCTTGTCAGGAGTACTATGTATTACACAAGCGGAATGTTTAGTAAATATTTATTACAGAGGGGCCCGATGGTTTTCCTTGCCTAATTCTTATAGTCTGATTGCTAGAGTATGTAACTAATTAAATATAGACACACGTTGTTATTTGGACACAGTACTTATATATGTATCACTTCTATATGTGTTATATGTCTGTGTTATCTGTTTGTATTATTTATATAATGAATGAATAAACAACAGATTCAAATGCCTTTTTGTTTTGATGTTTGTTTGAGCGCGAAAGAGGATGTCCTCGAAATATTTTCTCATCGCTAGTACGACGGAGCATCTAGGAAGATTAGTCTTAAGGGATGGTTTGTCCATTGAAATATGTATGCATATAAGTTGTTAAATAAACAGGAGGCTAGAATGTTTATGAAAGTTTACAATAGGGCTGAAACCTCTACCACTCTCTTCCGCGTCTGGGTCAGCTACTAGAAAAGAAGCATTTATAAACGAAAGGGGCTGAATAATATTAGTTGAATAGCTTCAGTGTACATTACTTCAAGACTGAAAATTGCATACAACAGCTGTGGTACAGTTTCGTCAAAATAAATCTGCAGTAGAATTTAGTGGGAAAGGAATGAACAACCTAACTATAAACAACATACGTATATTGTTTACCTGGCCAGTATTGTACTAAAAAGTTGTCGATGTGCCATTTAAAAGGAAACATAGGTGGAAAGGCTTAAAGAACCTTCTGCTGATGTTGTTGTTGGACAAACGTATGCACATATGGATGGTCACATTTGTTATGCTATGGTCAAAAAGATCAGGAGCCAAAACAAAATAATTGAGATAAAATGGAAGTTCTGTTTTAATGCGATTCCGGATGCTTCTAGTCTTTTTTGAGGGGTGGGATGGGTAAATATTTAAAGGAGAAGTGAAGGAAACCACGAAGCTTTTCTAATTTATGGATCAGGCTGCTTCTCATTATGTGTGCTCAAAAATGGCAAAGTACTGTTAGATTCTCCCTTTTTGATTTTTGGTAAAAGCGATTTTTGATGATGGCTAGTCAGCATATATTGGTACAAATTTAAAGTACTTAATGTCTTGTATGGAATAGTACTCTATGAAAGATTACCACAAACAACACCTGTATGGAAGAGTACTCTGTGAAAGATTCCCACAAACAACACCTGTATGGAAGAGTACTCTGTGAAAGATTCCCACAAACAACACCTGTCTGGAAGAGTACTCTGTGAAAGATTCCCACATACAGTATCTGTATGGAAGAGTGCTCTGTGAAAGATTCCCACATAAAATATCTGCATGGAAGAGTACTCTGTGAAAGATTCCCACAAACAACACCTGTATGGAAGAGTACTCTGTGAAAGATTTCCACAAACAACACCTGTATGGAAGAGTATTCTGTGAAAGATTTTCACATACAATATTTGTATGGAAGAGTGCTCTGTGAAAGATTTCCACATACAGTATCTGTATGGAAGAGTGCTCTGTGAAAGATTCCCACATAAAATATCTGTATGGAAGAGTGCACTGTCAAAGATTCCTACACACAATATCTGTATGGAAGAGTACTCTGTGAAAGATTCCCACATAAAATATCTGTATGGAAGAGTACTCTGTGAAAGATTCCCACATAAAATATCTGTATGGAAGAGTACTCTGTGAAAGATTCCCACAAACAACACCTGTATGGAAGAGTACTCTGTGAAAGATTTCCACAAACAACACCTGTATGGAAGAGTATTCTGTGAAAGATTTCCACATACAATATTTGTATGGAAGAGTGCTCTGTGAAAGATTCCAACATACAATATTTGTATGGAAGAGTACACTGTTTAAGATTTCCACATACAATATCTATCTGGAAGAGTACTCTGTGAAAGATTCCCACATAAAATATCTATAAGAGTACTCTGTGAAAGAGTTCCACAGAAAACACCTGTATGGAAGAGTACTCTGTTATGACTCTATCATCTTAAACTATGTAGCAGAAAGAAGCAAAATCAACAAGTCTGAGTAAAATTCAATAGTTTATTTCCCTGTAATACAAAGTGAAAATTCAAACACTTACGGTAGTACGAATTAAATCCCAAATATTCCTAAAAGTCATATCACAATAAAAAATATTGAATGCTCCGAATGAATTACAATAGTCTTGAATGTGCTGATATACATTTTTTCTTAAATGTGCTGATGTACCAATGGTCTTGAATGTGCCGATATATCAATGATGTAATCCAAAATGTCTTGAATTAATTCACAAAAATCCCAAAATAATGTGCTAATCTAGTTAATAAGCACTTTAGTAATTCCAATGAATGATTTAAATAATTCCTCTAGAAATATGTCGAAACACAATGATAAACTAATAATAGATTCCCAAGGAATGATATAAAACAGGAATGAAGACTTTATTTACAAAACGTCTATTTATATACAAACTGTCACCTGACATATGACGAAACAGAATGCCAAAGAATTCCCAAAATGTGGGTCATTTCAAGTGGAACATTTCATCAAACTGTCAAAAAGTTTGCTTTCAGAACATTCTAAGCTAAAAAAAGAAGCAATGTCAACATGTTTACAATGCGCATTGTCTTAAAGTAAAGTAAAATCTAAAATCATGAACAAAAGTTAATTTTGTAAACATGTTGTTTACAAATGACCCTTATCTTAAAGTATATTTTACAATCAGGGCCCCGAGTGGCCGAGTGGTCTAAAGCGCTCACCGTTACGGATCTCTGCCATCTCACCTCTGTCTGCGTGAGTTCGAGTCTCAGGCTCGGCTAACGTGGGCACGTGAGAAGGCCTGCCAGTAGCTTCTCGTGGGTCGGTGGTTCTTCCCTGGGTTTTCCAGGGTTCTTCCTCCACCAATTATACTGGCCGCCATGTATAGCCTATCTTGTGCTGAAAAATGGCGTTAAACCCAACAACAACAACAACATTTTATAATCATGGGCAAAAAGTGAAGCAAACAATACAGAAATGCATAACACTGCAAGTTTTGATGAAACTTGCCTCGTACACGCTTAAGCATGAATCAAACGTTTTATACATTGTTGCTGTAGAAACTACAACATTGACTGAGAGATTAACCCAAATACACTTTTGGAAGAGCAAGTGCTTATGAACACTCCTACGATGTCTGATGGATATTAGTCTTGGACTTTTTTGGTGGGTGGGGTGGGGGATGCGAAATAACTAGCAATTGCTTTGACGGACACACAAAAAAGAAAAACAGGGCCATACCATCTTTTATCCAGGTGAAATAAACATGTTCAGAAACAGACTTTAATTAGCAAGCTTAGTACGGCGGTCAAATACCAGGAAAGAATTTTTTTTTTTTTTTTAATACAAATTTGAAGTAAGCGAAAGGACTTGCTTATGTTTTTGAGCCATGAATTGAACATGTATGCATGTGCAAGTTTGAAATCAATTTTGCAGAGATTGAAAAATCAATAGTCTGGTGACCCGGTGCAACTTAAAAATAAAGCTAGCAACAAAGTAATTAAGAGTCAAAGCCCAGCCAGACAACCAGCTTTTGATGTCAATGGTTTAAAAAGGAGCGTTTCTCTTGATGCAAAATCAATGCAGTGGACTCTCTACATATAAAGGACAGAAGGCTAATATATATTTTGGCAGTTATTTTCACATCATTAGCATGCACATACGTACTATAGTTTAAATAACTGCGTATTTAAATGTAAATTTTCTTACAGACTGGCGGACAACCAGCTGCTTTTCCTGGGTATACCTAATTTTCAGTATAGTTGATTGTTAGAGAACCATGCCGTTTTTGAGAGTTATCTACCTCTGGTTAAATGAAACATTAATTGCATTTTATTCTTAAACTAGCCAGGACATACCCATTCATGGAGTGACCAAGAGATTTCGAAAAGACTAAAACTAATAGTGCGCTTTCTAACAACCTGCAATGTATATTGTAATAAAGTCTGCAACTGCATGCAATTTCAACCCCTCTTGCAATAACAAACGTTCAACTAAACGCCTATTGGTATAAGTATCATGGCAAGGATATATTCGGATGTAATTATGAGAACTCATGGTAAGGATATATTAGGATGTAATTATAAAAACTCATGGTAAGGATATATTCGGATGTAATTATAAGAACTCATGGTAAGGATATATTCGGATGTAATTATAAAAACTCATGGTAAGGATATATTCGGATGTAATTATAAGAACTCATGGTAAGGATATATTCGGATGTAATTATAAGAACTCATGGTAAGGATATATTAGGATGTAATTATAAAAACTCATGGTAAGGATATATTCGGATGTAATTATAAGAACTCATGGTAAGGATATATTCGGATGTAATTATGAGAACTCATGGTAAGGATATATTCAGATGTAATTATGAGAACTCAAGGTAAGGATACATTTGGATGTAATTATGAGAACTCATGGTAAGGATATATTAAGATGTAATTATAAGAACTCATGGTAAGGATACATTTGGATGTAATTATAAGAACTCATGGTAAGGATATATTCAGATGTAATTATGAGAACTCAAGGTAAGGATATATTCAGATGTAATTATGAGAACTCAAGGTAAGGATACATTTGGATGTAATTATGAGAACTCAAGGTAAGGATATATTCAGATGTAATTATGAGAACTCAAGGTAAGGATACATTTGGATGTAATTATAAGAACTCATGGTAAGGATATATTCAGATGTAATTATGAGAACTCAAGGTAAGGATACATTTGGATGTAATTATGAGAACTCAAGGTAAGGATACATTTGGATGTAATTATGAGAACTCATGGTGAGGATATATTCGGATGTAATTATGAGAACTCAAGGTAAGGATACATTTGGATGTAATTATGAGAACTCATGGTGAGGATATATTCGGATGTAATTATGAGAACTCAAGGTAAGGATACATTTGGATGTAATTATGAGAACTCATGGTAAGGATATATTCAGATGTAATTATGAGAACTCAAGGTAAGGATACATTTGGATGTAATTATGAGAACTCATGGTGAGGATATATTCGGATGTAATTATGGGAACTCAAGGTAAGGATATATTCGGATGTAATTATGAGAGCTCATGGTAAGGATATATTCGGATGTAATTATGAGAACTCAAGGTAAGGATATATTCGGATGTAATTATGGGAACTCAAGGTAAGGATATATTCGGATGTAATTATGAGAACTCAAGGTAAGGATATATTCGGATGTAATTATGAGAACTCATGGTAAGGATATATTCGGATGTAATTATGAGAACTTGGTAAGGATATATTCGGATGTAATTATGAGAACTCAATTTTGCAGTGACGATTGCATGCAGTCACAACATTATTTATATTTGGAAAGTAGGGTTTATTATAATAGGGCTGCGAATGCATGCAATACCGTTTCTGCCACGAATATTGCATTCGATCACCTACAAGTATAATGCCAGGTTTAAACAGATCTCATTACAATGAATGTCCTTTTGCGATAAAGTTGCAAAGTGTAATAATTATTACAAGAGAGTTCACAATTGCATGTAATCACAACGTATATTGTAATAAAGTATTATTTAGTACAACAGGGGATGCGACTGCATGCAATTTCAGGCCCGTATTGTAATAACTCTGATTCGTGGTATGTTTGATTAGAGTACTCATTTCTATCCACTTCAACTTCAACAACTATGCAGACTCTAAGGTTATAGCGTCATGG
This sequence comes from Megalonaias nervosa, assembly GCA_016617855.1. Lineage (NCBI taxonomy): Eukaryota > Metazoa > Mollusca > Bivalvia > Unionida > Unionidae > Megalonaias > Megalonaias nervosa. Next base: position 38,773 of record JAECUM010028792.1, on the reverse strand, counting down.
CCAGAGTAAGTTGATGGCACCTCTTAAAATTTATTACATATGGGTCCCAATCACATGAAATAACAAGGCATTTTTCACATAATTACAAAGTACATCATTACTATAGATGTTTTGACTCTGTGCGATTTCATTTCTTTTAGTAATGAGGGGATTCATTTGGATTATTTATGGGTATAATCGACAGATGCCACAGCTATTCAAATCTACAGTGTAGAGTAGTGGTAAGAATAGACTGTTTCTACGTGACAAGATTTATATCAAAATGATCACATAACAATTTAAATGTGAAGTGTATTGATTGAACAGGTAGAATGTGATGGTGAGATAGGTGGCTGGGGTAGGAAACATGAGTGGAGGAATTTGACTGGCATTGCAATAGGTAAAGTACAATACATACAACCACCATATTCTATCCCTTCTTCCCTCTCACTGCATCGCTCGCGCATTTCTATAAAAAATATTTTAGATCTTTTAATTTTACATCTGCCAATCATTAGAGCTTTCTTTATAAAATGCATATAGTCATTAGGGTTATTCTAAAATGGTCCAAAACCTAGTGCCAGGTTTTACAAATGTAGAGGAGGCGTGTGTTGGTGGCACTTGCCCTCCAACCCGGTACCAATGCCCGATCAATGGTTTCAGCAATGGACGATAAACGCTTGGAATGAATTGTCCGCAAAGCACACATTCTTTAGTTGAAGGTTTAGAAAGCCACTTGTACTCTTGTCCTGACCGGGTAAAACTTTAGCAGTGCCGAGGAAAGCTTTAGTACTTACTCGTCCCTGGGCTGAGTACATGTAATTATCAATTACTTTTGCCTATTTTGCCTACTTGTCACACCATGTTACAAAGGAAGCCAACTATGCCTTTTGCACAGGAACCCGTCACAAAAAGGATACTAAAATGGGTCCAAATCATGAAAATATTGTTACGTGTGAAGACAGCGGGTTTAAGATCTTTCTTTTGAATGTTCCCTTATAAAAATATATAAAAACACAAGTGCTTTACGCTGAATCAAGAAATCGCAGCTTGACAGTAAGCCACGATTTCTTAATCATATTTGCGTTTACACTGACAGTTTTAGATAATCTAGGCATTGTTTCAGTTTGAAGAAATTTCTCCCTTCAACGATCTGGCAAACATCTTGATGAAATAGAACTGTGATATATTAAGAGTCTAGAATGTCACATTTTTGTGATATTTCCTCTCTTCCAAGTGTTAGGCTCGGTCACCAGGGTATTAAAAACTAAGCTTCGTTGATACATTGTCAAAATGAAGACACTAACAGATATTTCTATTAGTATGTAATTCGGGGGCCCCCGAGTGGTCTAAAGCACTCACCGTTACGGATCGCTGCCATCTCACCTCTGCGTGGGTTCGAGTCTCGGGTTCGGCCAATGTGGGTATGTGAGAAAGCTTGCCAGTAGCTTCTCGTAGGTCGGCGGTTCTTTCCGGGGCTTTCCCGGGTTCTTCCTCCACCATTTATACTGGCCGCCATGTATAGCCTATCTTGTGCTGAAAAATGGGGTTAAACTTTACAAGTATAAAATTCACTTTCACAAAAATGGTGTTAACTTGTTAAATAGTCCATATTGTGTTGCATATCAGAATCAGATTTGGCATTGAGGGTACAGTTGTCAGCAAACAGATCACAAACAGTCACTTCCTGTGACCTCTTTTTCGCCTGTAGTTTACCCAGATTGAACAGCTTGTCGTCAGTCCCGTATCTGATGTGGATCCCAGTGTCATAGTCAAGGGAAGCATCAGTAAGTATGGCAGAGAGCATCGTGATGAAGAGTACTGGGTCCAACACACACCTTTGCTCGACTCTACCGATGCCTGAGAATGGTTCAGATGACTAACCGTCATCCAGAACACGATCACACATGCCATAATAGAATTGCCGAACCATCACGATGAATTACTCTGGGTAACGAGTTTTGCTGTGACCTTACAAAGACCTCCTCGACTAACTGTGTCAAAGGCTTTTGTTAGTTCGATGAATGTCGTATACATGTTGGAGTGTTATTCCTTGCATTTCTCCTTCAGCTGACGAGCTGCAAACACGATGTATAGAGTCCATCATCCTTTGCTGAAGCCACACTGATTCTCAGGCTGGAACCCTTGATCAGTGTGATGCATAAAGCGATTCATCATAATTTTGGCTAGGATTTTGCCGGCTATTGATATCAAGGATATGTTCGAATGGTTGTTGCAGGTTGTCTATTGCCTTTCCACTTGTACATATGGACGATGAATGCATCCTTATATTCCTAGGGTATTGTTCCCCGAATCCACGTTAAATGGTGAGTTTTGTTGGTACTGCATTTGCTCCATGTGTTTTGCCATTTAACAGCAGGTGGATGATCAGCAAGTGATATGTTGATTTCCACTTGGGGCGATTGATCAAATACCTCCTGACTGATAGATTACAATTGATTGTGGATGTTGTTGAAGTGTTCTGCCCATCTTTGAAGTATCTTTTCTTCACCAGTGAGCAGAGTGACACTGTCAACACTCAGTACTGGAGATGTTTCAGATGACTGGTGTGTAGACCGTCTTGAAATCATGACATTTCTTTATGTTATTCTTGTCTGGTGAAGAACTGAATCTCATCTGCGTTATAGCTCATCCTTGAGTCTTGGACAGTCTTCTTGATAGTGTTGAAGGTTGCGTTCCTACATTATGAGGTGCCGTCCACTAATCAGACCTTCTGTAGTCAGCTCATTCAGAAGTGCTTGTATTTCTCATCAAATCAGTCTTGATGTTTACCTGTGGTGAGACCAAAGGTTTTGGATGCAGTTGAGTACACGACAGTTCTTGGACAAATGCCTGGAGACATTTTGGGGCACTTATTTGCCTTGTGGTCGTCTGGTAGGCTGAATCTGGAGTTTGAGCTTAGAGACTATCCACAAGTGATCAGTCCAGCATTCTGCACTTCTCATAGCCTTCGTCACCCAAACATCCTGCTTGTCTCCTCTCCTGACGATAACGCAGTCAGTAAGATGCCAGTGCTTGGAAGGAGGTGCATCCAAAACATCTTGGTGTGGTTTGGCAGACGGAAGACTGTGTTGGTGATTAGGAGGTTGTGTTCAGCTCATTTCCTCAGTATAAGAGTCCGTTGCAGTTGAGCTTTCCAAAGTCATTTTTGCCAATGAAACTTCGATATGTCTGGTGATCTATACATACTTTAGTAGTGGAGTCACAATGGATAATGAGCTTGTCTGCCTTTGGTATTTCTGCAATAAGAGGCTCCAGATCTTCGTAATATTTGTATTTCATCTTGCCTAGGTTGGTCATGATGGGTGCATAGGTGCTGTTGAGAGTTGCATATCTTTTTCCAGACAGTGGGAGTCTCATTTGTATTAGTCTGTTCTTCAAGCCCTTTGGGAGATTTGCGAGCTTGCTACACCACTCCCTCGATAACTCGCGCACAACGGGGTCCAAAAACATCGACCGCGTTATAAGCGAGGGCGCGAGTTATCGAGGGACCTATAACAAACAACAAAACTAACAAAGGGATCGACGTAGATGCAAAAGGGGGGTGGGTTGGGTTGGGATGTTAGTGTTGAATACTCAATTAATAATCGTGCTAAGATTAAATTGAATAAATATCTCTACATAGCGGTATACTTTGTTTACTTTTTTCCTCACAGAGTAACATTTATTTCAGGATAACTTACAGTATATTGAGGAGATCATCAAAATATTATTCCACATGGTTTCCGTTCGCTTAACACAAGTACGACTTCGCACATTGTGTACTACGTCACAAATTTTTGTGTTGAATTGGATAAATTCTAGTTTTATTGTTTGATCCAAAGTAGACTTTTTTTATACAAAAGATCGTCACTCATTTCGAAGAAACAATGTCGATCGAACGATGGCTAGATTTGATTGCGGTAAAAGTAAAATGAAAAAAATAAAACAAAAAAAAAATAAAAAAAAAATTACAAGGGTTAACCATTACCAACATGAATTTAATGGATCTACAAATTTAAAATAACGTAAATTAGAACACGATAATACTTGCAGTTTGTGACACGTTTGACAAATACCACTTCACATTTTGAAAACATCTGTTCATTTTTTAGTGCTTCTCATTGATTTCTTTGCCGCTTCTGTGTATTGTTCACGGATAATTATCTCTCTGAGCTGGTATGGATAATTACATGAGGCTTCCTGATTCGCTGAGCGTATTTCTCCCGACAATGAATTTTGTTTAATTCTATGTCGGCGCTGGAATCTCCAAAGCCATCCATGGCTTGCCCTAAAACGAGATTCATTCTGCATACTTTTTGCCATTTTTTCTGCTTGGGCCTTGAGAATTGTTCCAGAGATGGGAACACCTTGTTCACATTGCTGTGTGAACCATGCGTACACAGCATAATCTAATTCAGTATCGTTTGCAGTCCGTGCTCGTTTTCATTTGATCCCATTATCTGAATCAACATCATGTAAACAATCCCGAAGTTTCTGCTTATCCTTAAGCCAACCTCTAAATGTCGACTCAGCAATTGTTTAGTTCATTGCAAACGTTGGATCTCGCTTCGCCATTATGAACCCTATCTGTGATGCACAGTTTTTCAGTCACTAAGTACACCTTTCGCTTACTTCCTTTGCTCTCCATGGTCACATTTACAAATGATTAGGATACATTACTGATATTATATACTTTAGTGATGTTAAGTACATAAAATGTGAAACCATTTTCGATTGGTCAAATAAAATGAATTTTGAGAACGGTAATGACCACAAGAACTTATGCTGCTATTGGCATGCCTTTGAATTTTTTTTAATTGTACTTCCCTTGCTTGATTTGATACAAAAGACATATTCAAAGTGATAAAACAACACAGGTCTCTTTTAATTGATTTTTTTAATGCAACAAACAGTTGTCCAAGTTGTTGATCAAAACAAAACCGGCATGTAATTAGGTTCTCACAGAAGTACTCACTGGTTTCGATGTGACGGTCGATTGACTCTTTTCATGTTTTCATAGAAGAGAATATGTTGCGATTGACTCTTTTCATGTTTTCATAGAAGAGAATATGTTGCGATTATAGTGTTTACATTGAAGCGAAATTAAAGGATTAGAACGTGAATTTCACATAGCAAGACATTTAATTGGTGTTTATTTCATTCTCTGTTGCCACCTGTTAGCATTTACCAGAATTTTTCGTTGATCGCTGTCTCACCAGACTGTTTATTTACAGTGTATTGACAACTATTTCTCTCAAAAAAAACCCCCAAACATAATATGTGATATCTTATTAGAACTTGCAAATTTCACAATATGGATTCTATCTTTACGGGCAATAATCACCATTTCCGATGATAAAATGAGCTACCGTATTTCATGTATTTTTTCATACCCATTAATTTTTCGTACACAATCCAGTTATCAAAATAATAATTATTTAAATGTATCATACTTTTTCATACATATCACTTTGTATTATTTGAAAAATTAGTTAAATTATTGGACATAAAATTTCCACTAAAAAGATTTACGTTTGCAAAAAGATCAAAAATACCGTATTCCCATTTTGTTTTTACAAAAATTAATGATTAATAATTATTTTTTTCATGTACGAAAATTTACATAAAATACGGTATGTATCAAGGTTCAATTTACCAATTCTTATCGCGATTTTTTTCACGTTCAGCACATTTTAAAATATATTTTCTTTGTAAAAAAATCGGGAGCCTTGCCGGAAACCGCGTTATAAGCGGGTTCGCGAGTTATCCGGACGCGAATTATCGAGGGAGTGGTGTAATTGCTGTGATTTGAAGGTTAGCCAGATGCAAGACAGAACTTTTCCGGCACCAATGACACTTTAAGACTGAGAGTTAAGATTCTTTTATAGATTCTCATCATACACACTTGGCATGAATCATTATGAAGTTAAAACCATTTAATCAACGACACTAGTGTTCACACCTTTGACTCTGTGATCATAGCAAATCTGCATCTAGGTTTTGATCATTTTCTTTTATTACTGACTTATTCTGCCTAAACCCATCGTGGATTCTTTTCATACTTGGCATCAAACATTTCCAAGCTAACATAACTATTATGAAGCCAAGCAAGCTTACCCATTTGACCATGGCATCAAGGTCACAAAGAAAAATTTCCTGAAACCCTTTATGGACTTTACTCATACCCGTTATCCTCATGACACCAATTTATTCTGCTACATGCTCACTTAGTCCTTTGACCTTGGTGTCTTGGTCATTAATAGAAAATTTGTGTTAAGGTTGGTACTCAAGTTTTTTGTGTGTATGGCTTTGTTTGCATTTACATGGGCCTTTGATGGATTATCTTCACTGTTTAGCAAAATATGAAGAAAATACAAATCCATTCTGTGAAACAAGTGTGTTACAGTTCAGTTTCACCTTGTGGACAAGATCGATTGTATTTTTAAAGGAATGTTTTGGTTATGGGCTCAACCTGCAGGCCTTGTTAAATAATGTTTAAGAAACCAATGGAAAATAGGCCAAGATGACCCAGTATTTATGTGCAATACAAACAATGACCCTTCTGATATTCTTAAGAGGCAGCCACATTACAACTTTGGTGGCAATTAATGTAATGGTACTGACACTCAAGTCTTAATGCCCATTTGTAGAAATTTTCAATCAAACAAAGAATGTATGTCATAGTGGTTAAATTTAGGTGCACAGTACAAAGTATTTCCACACCGAAAACTTATAGAGGAAAGACAGTGATTTATGGTTAGACTGCCAGTGAATCCTATATACTTTTCTCTTCTTGAACCATAGCAATAATTAAAACTATGGGCTGCAAATCTGACACCTGTCCATCAAAGAATCCTCTTCATACAGACTGTTACACTCCTAAAACACAAAGCTGCCGCTAATCCTTGTCATAAGAATCACCTGTCTTCATCTATCCCATATAGTCAGTCACATTTCTTTGTAACTATCAAAAAGGACAAGTCTGATTACTGGAGCTTCTCAAAATCACGTTTTCACTGCCATATATTTGAAATGAAGGACTTTCCATGTAGAAATTGTTAGCAGATTACATTCTTGAAGTTTTCAACTCATCACACCATCACTGATCAAGCCAAGAATGTTGGAATGTGCAACAATAGATGCATGTATGAATCACAATTTTTCAATGGATTCCAGTAATCTAGAACTGTAGATCAAACACAATAAAGTTAATCTGACTAAATAACATTGCTTTAAGTTGAAGTATAACTTGGTTGAATCACAGAGTAAAGTTGAAACGAACACCAAGCACTATACTCGTCAATTGAAACATCTGTCTACTGTTTTGTCTTTATATAAGATTGCTTTTGTCATCAAACGTGTCTCCAAGTTTGGTGCCACTTATACTTTTCAGCCACTTTCTACATAAAACAATGAGACTGTTAAAGGACAAAATGGATGGAGAGACAGTCAACAAAAGTGACATAATGAAGCATTAACTTGAACACTCTGACAAGAGGATGCTTCCCGTTTTAAGAAGGCCAGCTAACAATTAAAATTACTTTTTTCTTTGGATAACTATTACTTTTCATCAAGCTCATAAATTATCATACAAGACACAAAATACATAAAAGCCAAACATCACTAGTAGTATTTCACACTTTTAATGCACAAAATTTAAAGTTTACATTCAGTATGACTCTTCTGCTCAGAAGCTGGACTTTCACACCATTACATATAATAAAAACCTGAAAGAAAATAAAGGAAATGTAGAACAACAATATATGACTAATAAGAACGGTTAGTCATGTGGATCTATAAGCCAAAAAATTACCAATATTCGATTTTAATCTCTTGATACAGATACACAATAATTAGTCACTTATCACTATTCTGTTGGAAAATATTGCAATTCCCTTTAATTTGTGGTTCAAGTTTTGCTCTTTTACTGTTGGTCATTCTACCATATAATTTCTCTAAGTTGAATCTAAACATACTATACTTACCTTTATTCTAAACAAAATGGTGTCATAACTTTGATTATGCCCATCTTACTCTGTGTGTGTATTTGTGATTTTTTTTTTAAACGAAGTTTTAACAATTGTTCAGTCATATCGCTACGATATCTACAGTGTGGTTGTTTATAGTGACGTCTAGCATTGGGGCATCATACTGCAGACATGTAGCATCATGTCCCACCCAGTCACATTATCCTGACACCAGGCCGACCATTCCTAACACTAACCTCTTAATGCTGAGCGCCTTTGGTATGGGGTTCAAACCCACGACCGCCTGCATCCGAGGCGGACACTAAACATATCCTACTGTGATAGTTACATATGGATTGAGATACAATAGTAACATAATTCAAAACAACCAAAAGGTTTTAATATGCCAGAGGTCATGTTATGGAATATGTAGAAGAGACAGCTGAACTGACAAGAACTATGGCAAAAATTAGACATTATCACTGCATATAAACACTTTAATTTCGTATTAAAGACGCTGTAGGTCCTTAGAGTTTCATGTAAATCAACATTTACAGTCGACAAAAGAGGAGACAACTGCTGCTTTTACTGTCCTGTCCACATGCTTCTGTAAAATGCAATCAAGTATTATAAATGTAACATGTGGAATGGAAGTGCACCATAATGCTAGAATGGACTTCTTAAGATCTAAATTTAATGGAAGTAAATTCTTAAAATGCTTTTACACCTTTAATTTTCATCTATGATGCATTTAATGCTTTTACACCTTTAATTTTCATCTATGATGCATTTAATGCTTTTACACCTTTAATTTTCATCTATGATGCATTTAAGCATTTATATTCAGATGCAATTTTAAACCTAATGCCACTAAAGGTAGTTAATTAATGCATGAGTAATCAAAGGGAAGTAACTTCTGCAAGTAACCTCTGTGGGGAACACGAGTTGAATCATGGACCAATCTACACAAAAGGTGCATCTGCATTCCCTTACCATGGGATCAAATTCTCCATACCTTTATCCATGTTGACTGGTACAGTAAAACCTGTTATGAGAGACCGCCCCTTCTGCCAACAAAAAGCGGTCTCTCAAGACAGGTGGTCTCTCATAGCAGGCTTGTACAAAAAGACCAGTTTCCAAGGTCCAGTTTCAGAACAATTTCAAGAAAAATAACTACAATCACTGTACATATATTCTATTCTTTATTAATATTTCTTGCTAAAATATTGTATGCATTCATCTAAAAACAAAATTATATAGCAATAAAGATATACTTCTGTCATTAAACATGAAATCACATTTACATATGAAGATCACATATTTTAGCATATGAAATTGTTCTGAATTACTTCTTTTTCTTTATAACAACCTAAATTTGTTTTACCGATGTTTAAACCGCTTTTTTGTGAGTGGTCTGCTCTTTTTCACTTCTCTCAGTTACAATAATTATTTTCTCCAGCCTTAAAATTTGTCTCTTTTTAGTTGGAGATTCATCCACTGTCATTAAGTTTCTAGGTGTTAAAATTATTAGTGCTCAGTTGTAATATTGAACATAAAGACGGTTTTGACTGGGCTGTGGAAAAATATGAAAAATCTATACATGTGCATTGCATATCTAACAATTAATGAAATAAAAAGAAACAATTATCTCATCCCGAAACAGAACCATTTACTGAGAGACAAAAGTCAACGGCTTCGTTCAAAGACGACATACTAGGATAAACTATATAAGCTAAGTGTGTAACCCGGTCGCACCAACCTGAATAGACAACAGCTTTGTGATTGGGCTGTAATCACTTAACATCGGGGGAAAAACAACAAACATCACAAGTCTTGAACACTATCAATCGAATCCCACGAAAGATTCTCTCTTGCTGGTTTAATAGACAATGACCTTATTCATCCCCGGCATTATGGATTAACTCTAAAGACAAACAATATACGCGACCACTACGTCAACTTTGGCACCACAACGACAATTCGTGACACATATATTAGCCTGGTTTACGGACTGTAGCATCCATCACCGGTAGCAACAATCCTTTTTTTTTTAAATATTCCTTTTATACTTGTTTTGGAACAGAACAATCGTTACTAGCCAAGCGGTCGTTGTAACAATTGATTACATATAGGTCAGTGGTGTCTGTCTGTTCTCGCAATACGGTCGTTCACATGGATGTCGGGTCCTGCGATTAAGGCCAGGAAGCAGGCTAAGTGCGGGAATAATTAGTCTGGTTCCCTGCTTTGTATGCTCGCCCCTTTTCGAATGGCGGAGAACAACGCAGGGAGCATATGAAGCATGGAACCAGACTAGGAAATAATCTACATATACTTTAGTCTGGTTTACGACAGAAACTATAAAACACTATAAGCATAGCTAAAACAAAAAATAATTTCAGACATCTGTAGCCAGCCTATTTTTTAAAATTTTTTGTTTCTATTTAGAACAGTTTGAGTGGTTGTTCTTACAGGGATTAAATAAAGGGCGGTGGAGTTTATCCTTGTTTTTGCGATGTGGTCGTTCAAAGCAGTGTCGAAATACATATTTTGCCAAGACATCGTGGTCACTGGTTGCGTTCAGCAGGTGGTCGCTCATAACAGAGCGTTTATATAATAAAATCGAACCATGCATTACGATTGTGGTCGGAAATGACAGGTGGTTGCTCATGACAGTTTTTACTGTATGAAGTGTTACAAAATGGTGTTTCTTTTCTGACCCCATATGGAGAATGCCTTACTTGCAGCTATGTGTAAAAATCTGTTTGGGGTACCCCTTCTCTTTTTAAGTGTTATATTAATAGCATTAAGTCTCTTAACTGGACTCTCAGTAATAAAATCCAGAGAAAATAGCTGTCATAATTGTAAATTTTAGAATGAAAGTAATATCCTAAAATGCCTGCAAGATGAAAAAAGAACAAACCAATTACAAATTCCCATTTCCCTTAAGTACAATTTGAAGTCTACTGACATTAATAACAAGTATTTCAGGATAGCCTCCAGATGCAAAAATGGAGATAGTTCTAAAGATAGCAGAGGTTTATCAAAGCAAGAAAGGGGAATAACTGTAAATATAAGTTTTCCACATTTTGTTGACTTTTTATTACAATTCTTTAAACGTTAGCAGAATCTTGCTATCACATTATTTCATGTATAAACAAAGAGAAGTAACTCTCACACATAACTGGAGAACCTTTGTAATTCAAATCCTGGATCAACCTAGCTAAAGATGCTTCACAATAATGTATGCTTTTCTTTTTACATGGGAATATATAATCTGGACCATTATCTTTTATTTAATCCACAGTCCTTAATTGGTCAATCTTCCTAATTAAGCCCCACTTAGCACAGCCTGACTTCAACTTTCATCACTATTCTGATGCTATTTTCACATGCCCAATATACCATATTACCCAGAATAAGATATTAGAGGATGCTGAATTTAGATGAATTAAAAAAGCATATTAAAATATTTATTTGACTGGATGTCTGACTGAGTATGCAAGAGACTTTTAGTTGTCTAAATTGCATATTAATGTCAGGTTTCTGCCACAAAATGAGTTGTTTCCATGGTCTACATTTCATTAGCTCTGGTATCAATTTTTCCTTAACTCAGATCAACTGAAGGAATCGACTTGGGATACTTCATCAAGACTGAGCATACTTCTTAGAGAATCAGTGCAATACTAGTATACGAAGAATGATCAAAAATATTCTAATACAAATGTTACAAAGACCAAGTTTATTAACTGTTTACAATAATTTTACTAATCCTTCTCAAAGTAATTCCTTTTGACTTAATGCACTTCTCCATCTTATGACCCATGTCCTGAAGATGTGCAGCAGCCTGTAACATGACAGCATTCACAGCACTTGGTGATTGCATCACATAGTTCCATCTATTGTAATACTTTCCCCATAACAAACCATTCAAGTGCACAAAAGCCACATTTCTAACATAATCTTTACCTGCTGTCCTACCATCACTAAAATGTCTCACCCATCAACTGCTTTCAGATTTAGTAAGTGATTTAGGCCCAAGTCTGCTTTTATCTGTGAAATGGATACTCCTTATTTTACATAAAATTTTACAATCCCTCATTGTTAAAAAAAACAAATTCATCTGCCACTTTACCAATATGTCTACAGGAGAAAGAAAAGATGACACCAACTTAAAATTGATGATGAAAATATAGACAGGTGAAGTTTTATGACAATAGGTTACTTTGTTTAGAAGATATCACATTTGTTCTTGAACTTTTCGATCAACCCTCATAATATGATCACTGTGAGATAACACATTTTCTAGCAAAAACAGAAGAAGGTAAATATACTGGTCTAAATGCACACTAAGTACTCTAAGAGTTTCATGATGACTGGACATCATGACAGACTGGTGGTTTTAACAAAAACACATTAAGAATCCGATGAGTAAGGCAGTTATAATACTAGTGATATTATCATACATCCCAACTGCAATGTATCAGTGGATATGGTGAGATGATATCAGCTAAAGATACAGACTTGTGATATTGTAAAGCTTTGAGATGACCATCCTGGGCCCCAAGTAAATCTGTCTCCAGCCCAATGCAACACTAACAAGAGCAGCATGCTTACTATAATCAGCTGTGTTCTCAGCACATTTCAACTGATACATGTTTGTCAGAAAAAAATAGAAACAGCCTACAGTCAATGGTCTGTGGAAAAAAAAAGTGGTGATACTATGATACTCATTTAGGCTCATGATAAGAACACTAAGGATGAATGATTTATTTGTGTAACTGATTTAGGATAGTTTACTGCCTTAAATGTTTCTAAAACTGATAACTGCTCTAGTATCACAAATTTCTGTTGGGGTGTAACATGGGTTCAGCATGAATTTGCTTGAGTGATTGAGTTTGAAGTAAAGTCTAGCAGCTGAAGTTGGTTTGTACATGAGGCAGGCTTAAACAAGGTACAATACAATTGTTCTTCAATTTAGTTGGCATCTTTGCACTTTGATGGGCTCCAATTGTTGACACTGCTTGTTAACTGCATTGAGCAAGAGGCAGCTGGACATGTGTTTAATTCACATGTGGAATGATGACATTATTCCAACTGACGTGGGTCTATAAGATGAATTTTACCACTCTTCAAACACTGTGATGATACCACTGCCAACAGAAAGATAGTGGAACATTATGGACAGTGTTTTATGGAAAAGGTCATATACACATATTTTTACAACTGATCAGCTTTGTGTTATTGGCTGCATTGGCTCATTTCATCAACACATCCAGTGCTTCTTAACTGCATTCAGCAATTAGCAGTTTTTCAAGTGTTTGATTCATATGTGGAATGATGACTTTATCCAAACCAATGGGAATCTAAGTTTAATTTTACCACTCTAGAACATGTTTAACATAATGGCCATAAGAAACTAATTGACAGCACAACTTTATGGATGGTGTTTTGAAAGATCATACACATGTACTCTCATGATGTTCGCTGCATCAGCTTCCTTTTTTTCATGTTGCAAGTGATTGATCTTGACAGGTGTTTGATTTATTGCTCATATGGGTAGTAGAATTATGATAGTTTTGACTGTTTGTATTCTGTATTTTGGATGATTGTAGAGGTTAATCCACAAAATTAAATACCTACAAATATGCAAATATTGACAGGCAAAACCACGAGTTTCAATACCCACAAAATTGTCTTTTAAAATTGCTTTTTTTAAAAAAAATTCAAAGCATGAAAATTGAGACCCATGCAAATAAATGATTGTACAGTATGTAAGAACATGTACATGTTTATTTTGGTCTTTGCCAATGTGTATTTCCTGGCAGTATGTCCAGCTGCATTTGACATTTTTATCATAGATATCATAGATATATTATGTATCAACATGAAACAACATTATTAAGATCCTAATGAAGATTCACCTAAATTATCAGGTACATTGCCTTAAAACCTGTATGCAGCCACAATAAGCAGTAAAAAGCATACAGACAATGAAACAATCATAAGCTGAGTAAACTGTGGCATACACACGAGTAATGGATTAGCTGTATGCCTAGCATGCAGGTCTGAGAAAACGTTACAGTGTTCTCAAAAGATTCATATCCTTGGGGTCTGGATACTTGGAATTTAAATTTGACACATTTCTGATGCATGGTAATTCCAACTTTTGTGTTTTTATGATGCACGTTGATTTGGGTCTGCGCATCAATCCTAATTACTCTTGATTCATTGATGGTGTAATTTCTTACTTACGTGAATGCTGTCCATAACAAACTGACTGTATGCAGCAGTGATCAACATTTAATAGAGGCTTCTACTTACACCATACAAGCCAATAATATTGCACCAGTGCAAACTTAATAATGGACTGTGCATATGGAACAGGTGAGGGATGTCACGATTTGGTAGGCATAACTGAATCCAGGTTAGATGGTTCTGAAATTATCTTTAATGTTGCTGATCATAGGAGGAAGATGGAGTAAATTATGACTTGATTAAATCAACTTTGACCAAATCATAATTTATTTGATTGCCCATCAATATATATGTGATTTGTCCAGTGGAAGAAGCAAAACAATGTTTGAAGGCCATCTACAGCACATACAGTATTAAAGTTTTAATCTACTCCTCTTTTAAAAAAAATTATTATTATTATTATTATTATTATAAAAAAAATATGTGTATGTGAATTCTATCCCCACATAACAGAAACTGGTGGGAAACAGTCTCCTGGGGACCGAAAATTTTATATCAGTATACTCAGATAATGAAGGTTCATGTGTACACAACAAGCTGTTGATTGATTACCTTACTGTTATAATCTGGACAGTTTAAGGCCAAATGCAGAATATTATATGAGGTGTTATAAGCAGTAAAGTGATCAAAGGTGATCTGTGGTGGCTCGCAAGTCTTTCAATAAAACTCGACTGACCTTTGTTTGATGCAAGACAAATGGACAGATCAAACAATAAATGATTTAGACAGAAATACGAGTATGTGTATTATAATTTCATTTTGTTTAATTATTACTGCGTAGTACAAGTTGTTTTCAGAAGAATATTTTAGTGCAGTTAATACATTTTAGTTCCTGTCAAAATGTCAAAACATAAAGCTATCTCCCAATACTAAAAAAACACTGGCTAAGAAATATGAAGTGCAGGAATATATCTTGTGCCCAACTCAGAAAATTCCTCAACAGGAATATATCTCAGGTCCAACTCAGAAAATTCCTCAACAGGAAGGCCATAACTCGGAGGAATATCAGAAAGCAGTCAGCAAATGTTTTTAAAAAAAGTGATTCAAGGGAAAATCTGGACTAGAAAATAACTGAGAGCCAGTTAAGCATCTTAAATCAGTGATCTTGTGAAAGAAACTAAAATTGCCAGTTCTAAAGCTTCGTGATTTGTATGAAACAATCTTTTGTATTCAGATGAAATATATCAAGTTGACTGTCTGAATGATTTGTATGAGACAATCAGATGAAATATATCAAGTTGACTGTCTGAACCTTCAGATCAATGAAAACTTTGTGCTATATCTTTCTATAATTTTCATTTATGCCTAGACTATTTAGGATAACTTCCAGTAACTTTACCTAATAGTCTTTTACTGACTTGATCTTTCCATCAGGACTGACACACTGGAAAATTCCTGCTCTCACTTTCCGTTCAAAGTCTGCCTCAACATCCAAGTTCCTGGAACAACAAGACATTATATTTTAGATTTATGAATGTCTATTCTAAAGCTGAAAATGTAGAGTGGAATATTCCATCCATTTAAAAAGAATTAATTTTTTTGTTTTTTTATTGAAGGTGGGATTGAAAGGAGAATCAAGGCAGATTTCGAAAATAGAATGTGATTTCTGCACACTGACTGTCCAGCACAACTGGTTAGAAATCAGCATGATCATGCATCCTAGAATATGCCATGTTCTAGCAAAGCATGGTAGAAGACACATGCACAAACATGCAATCATGCATCCATGAACACACCATGTTTTAACACAGTATGGTAGACATCACTGGCACAAACACACATTTATGCATTCTAGAACAGACCATGTTTTACCACAGCATGGTAGAAATCACTGGCACAAACACACAATTATTCACGATAGAATACACCATGTTATACATCACAGACATATGGTAGAATGCTAAAGTGTTGAATTGGAAAAGCAATTTAAGGTCATGGTTGTTTATATACATCACTCATTTTTGTGACAATACGAAAATAGCGAATCAAACACTATCTAATCAATGTACAATGTTACTCTAAGTAGTGTAGTCAAATATTAAAAGCATAAGTTTGCAATCTTGTGTTTGTATTGTTGTACCAAAGCTATCAATAGTGGTCTTATTAAGAAAAGAAGTTTCAAAAACTAGATGCTGCCGCATGGCATGGAGCCATATTTGTTTGTTGCCTCTACTGACAAGTGATAAAGTTTGTATCTCAAAAAATTGCAGTTTCACACCTAGCTCTCAATTTCTTAATAGTATTCATAGTACAGTGTCATCCGTGTGTCAGTTAAATGTGGAGAAATTCTTCCTTTTGAACAAGCTATCACACATCTTTAATAAGGCAAGTGTGAAGTTATGAGATAGAGAATGTAAAACTTCCATGATTTTTCATCTGGTCAAACAGGTACACTTACCATAGGCCATTTCCATTTTCAGGAAAGGGAACATTCATCAATAAATTGTCAAGCTAAAAATCAAAGATTATGCCAGCAGATATTTCAATAAGGTTAAATAAGAAAGTATGTGTGATTTTGGTTACCTGCCTGCCTATTTTTTTCTGCTGACCCTACAATTATAGGGTGGGGGTATTTCACGAGAAAAAAAAATTAAAAATGGAATGTAACTATGATAACGAAGACTACATACCTTGACAAAAGGTTCAGGTCACTGAGACCCATTGGTTAGTAATCTCCATAGTCAACCATTCCTTGCTAATTTCTACATATAGGACTATTAAATATATAAATTAATGTACTGTTCGCAGTACTCTTCCTGCAGATTGTAATTACTAGTATCAGAGTTAAATTTGAGGATGTGAATGATAATTATTTTCTACTAATACTTCATTTAAATCTGCCAAGCCCCAAAACTAAATTTTTGTACTGACCTACCTTCCTACTTAAATTTTTATCTTTCTGTAACCAGAACCAACTTTTTTATTTGGCCTAATTACATTTCGCATGAAAACTCTACAATTTCCAATGGAATGAAGTGGTTTAGTATGCATGACCTTTTAGTAAAACTCTGGCAGTGATTCATTTCAATCCTAGTTGCAGTGGATAGGCTGACTGGAAATAAGTGTAATCTAACAACCATTTTTAAAGATACATCTAAATTAATGACTAGTGTCCACACAATGTTGTCATGGCATGCTAAACTGATGGGAAATGACATTCAAGTCGGCATTATTGTCTTTACTGGGTATTGTAAATCAATTAGTAGGCATAATTAACTCGCTCTGATGGCTTAGTTATATTCTGAAACAGAATACTAAGAGTATATTATTTGTCAATAAAGGCAAGAGAAAAGAAAGTTCTCAGGGCATCCAGTGGTCAAATTCTTGTCATCCTGAATAAGAGCTCGGGTGGCTAATTTATTGGGATGTGCACAGATAAAAACCCTGACCTGTATATATAAACGTCATCAATGTTAGAAAAGTTTGTAGTGAAACATTGCCTGGGGTGGATCAGAATGATGCATGGAACACCCTAAGTTCTGTAAGATATGCCTAAAGCTAAAGGCTGAAAAATAAAACACAGGGGTTAAACTGATTATGGACAATGCCAACAATGTGGAGAAAATAGCATAATAGCTTCTGTACATCATACAAGTTAGCTGAAAAAAAATTGGATTTTGAAAATCATATTAAATAAAAAAATCCAAGAAAAAGAAACAAAACTACATGTTTTTAGTTACCACACAAGGATTTTTTCCCATCCTTGATTTCAGAAGAGGGCAACATGAAAGGATGCTAAGACAAGCAGGAAAGGAGTTAACATACTTTTGATATTCTTGAACTTTATTCTTCCTTGGGACTTGGACTAAATATCTCCAAGCAAGACAAGTTGTAGTAGTGAATGCTACAGCTTGAAGAAAATCCCTTTTGATCTGGCTGGAGAGAAGCCCTCTAAGCTGAGGTTTAACAACTCTTGAAGCCATCTGAAATACAACAATGATTTATCACAAATCCTTTCATATTACAGAAAAATTGCTTCTCACTAAAAAAAGGAATTAAAAATGTAAATTATTTAAATAAATTACTAATATCACCAAAGTTACATTTGGTAGTCATAAATCTCCAATTTCAAAACTTCTGGTGTGTGGTCCAAGATGATAGTTTTCCTGATTTGGAAAAATGTTGTTTTGGGTTACTATGACTCCCAGTTTCTGGATTCCTGTAACTCTATACATTCAATTTGAATCTGACTGTGAGTGGTGTAAAATTATCCAGGAAGGATGATACTGCAAATGATGCCAACCAATTGCCATTGTAAAAAGTCAGTGACTATGTTATCTGAGCAGCATTCAAGTTAACATCTACATGTTTATACTTTGTGAATAGAAATTAGTAACCTATCTGACTGCTGTATGTCTTGTTTATGACCCAAATTTTATCTTAGGAACAAAATTAAAATGGAAAATGCCAGTAGTAGCTAATCTCTAGCATTATTTATTCCCTTAAGTTATGGTAGAAAAATAATAAATAAAAAAAAACTTAATCAAAATAAATCAGTATATGTATATTCAAGTTACAAACATTTTCTAATAGCACAAATAAATACAACAAATTAAATGTATTCTCACTGAATGAGGCACCATGTTATTGGCTGGGCCCAAACCAGAAAAGGTTCAAAATATCTGAGGGCCAAACTTAAAATGGGTCTCAATACAGTCTGGTAACCAATATTAACATGTAACGTGTCTCAACTTTGGTAACCAATGTTAACATGCAAGCTTGGAAATTGATTGAAATCAGGACCAAAAGCCTCATGAGTGTCTGGAACACATCAGAGGTTTAAATGACTCTCTCTACAGTTTGTAGACCAATCTTTATCTAATTAAAAAGACACTGTTGCTAAAATCTGTCTGAAAATGATTAAATTTTTTCAAATGTTTAGAATTTTAAAACTACACTTCCATATGTAAATGCAGACACTATCCTATTAATTTCTACTGAAAATTAAATGGCATGAATACTTCTCTCTGGATTAAAGACAAATCTTTGTGATGAAGAGGGTATGCACTAAAAAAAAATATAAACATGATCAAATTACTTGATCCTGTGTCTTCCCAACAGAACAAGATGGCTGTACATCGATCTGAAGATCACAAGAGCAAAGATGTTTGACACAATTGTTCAGAATTTCACAGCTGAATATGCAGAAATTGTTGGAATTTTTTTCTCAAGTCCCTCTATTGCAAAATGTGACTGAGGGTTTTGTCTCATGAACAATAACATAAGGGAAAGAAACCAACCATTTGACTGGGAGGTGGGTGTGCTTTATTTTCTTTCCAGCCAGGATATTTTATCTCAGCATAATTGATATTCCCAACCAACATGACTGACACAATTAGTTCTTTATTTTTTGTACAAATCAGAGTAGGACTATTGTTTCAATCTGTTGGGAAAGGAGGAGGAGGGGGAGAAAAGATTTTTACAAAAAAGAAAATCTCAGACAATTCTTTCCCATAAAATTAACAGATCAGTCCCTAAAATGCAAGACCTACTTTAAATTAATTTCATACTGAGTACTGGTTTACATCTCTGCTTTTAATGAAATGAAATGAAATCCCAATTTTGGCAGACAAGGTCACACAATTTATTTCCCAAGTTTACTATTTTCAGAGGACATACATGCAGAAAGGTAGTCCATTGAAGCATTTTTTAAAAAAAGTACAGCAGTTTCAACACCGTTAAATAATAGTAAAAAATATGGTCCTTTCAGGAAATTGATTTCGAGTCAATCAAGTGATTTTTTTTAGAGCCACTCACCTTAGGACCATGTCTCGAACAATTTTATTTCAGCATTGCACTGAATTTTTAATTTAATGATGTTCCTTTAGATTTACAACGGGAGTTGAATCAATACCATGACACTTATAATACTGGCCCTATACCATATCAGGAGCCTGACATCTCCATGGTTACTGTGTGCATTCTGGGTATAAATTTGGTTATGAAATTCACATGGCAGTCTTCCAGCTTCTTCACAATTTGTGTGTAATACTGGAGAAAAAATATATTTTAAAAAAAAATGATGAAAGGGCTGTATGCAATGGACAGGGAACGTAAATATCACTGGCTATGGATAAAAGAGAATTTTATTGCAGAATTTCATTTTTGGGTGCCCCAGATAAATTTACATGGCTAAATACCACTTTACATACGCAACAATTCTCACAAGGGGGAGGGGGGGAAGGGGATAGATATTAAATATAAGCAGCCCTCACATGTCACAACTGCTAATGTGTCAACACAATCACTTATGACTGAACTCATGACACTCGGGTTTTTTTTAATATAAAACAACCCTGCATAGTTTAAGATTAATGACTGCACAAAACTGCAATTGCCACATTGTTTAGGTCTATAAAAAAGTGCTAAAACTGTGGCTTATATCTGCTTTATTTTTTTGAACATGGCACAAAAGCAATAAGCTTTTGTTGTAATTCTTATCTTATGAATGGGTTGGCATTAATACATAGGTCTGGCTCCCAGTGCCTGAGGTTGATTACATGGCCCACATATCAGCCCTGCTAGTTGGGGACGTCTGCAGCCGGGGTGGTGGTGGTAAGCCACATGTGGACAAAAGCGGACAAAGGGAGGTTTTTTTTTTTTCTTCAGTCCAACAGGTATTATCTGCGGACGTCCTTTATAGACAACCCCATACTGTTTGCCTTCATGAAATCAGAATATGCAGACTCTGTAATATGGCTAGCTTGGTGCTGAGTAAATTTAAGTTTTTCTTTTCATTGTGTGTCTCCATTTCCTTTGAATGAGCAATAAAAATCTGACATGAAAAGTAATGTGTCACACTTTTAAGCTGGTTGCAGAAATAACTGAAATATTACACGTACTGACTTCATCGCCTTGAAATCAGTTTTATCATCAAAACAATCATTGACAAGCTGACTCAAGACAGGTTGGTAAACATTTACTTTTATCCAATTAAATATGGTATGATGATACAGTTCTTTCAGATACTGCAAACTGGAATGATCATCTTTGGCCCATTCAAATGCATGGTTTTAGTCTATCACACTCCAGACCTACTACAAACATGGGCATGGAAAAAAGAGAAATCGATTTATTCCATTTTACTTTTGATCTGAAAGATAGGAATTTAGTTATTTTGTACTTCTGTCTGTGCAAGTCAGAAATAAGAAATTGGTCATTTTAAATATTCTGAGGTAGTAAAACTTGTCTTATAGCCAGTAATAGATGAAAATACTGGGTGTCATTTAATTTAATATCCAGTGCAGGGTGGAGAAATCCATTTCCTAGGAGACTAGGGCAACTAAAAATGAATGCCAGGCAACCATTTTTCCAACAAGAAAACTTCATCAGGCAACTATAACTGTTACATTTTCCAGTGACAAATATAATCATTACATTGGGTACAAAGAGTAGGATGCATTAATTATCTCAATATAATTCCACTTTTAGGTCCTGGGTGATTGCTACTGGTAACTGGCCACAAATGATCCTAATATTGCTCAACATCTGATTAAATAATCAAAATCCATACAACCAGCCCCTTACAGTGAACCCTTAAAGAAACAAATTTTGTCTTTTTGTTAACACACCAACATGCGGTAGCAGACACTACTACTGTATGTTGGCATGTTAACAAAAAGACAAAATTTCATCTTAACCACCAACATATGGTAGCAGTATCTTTCATCTTCATCTTGATACACCTAATGTCCATGACCTAGTATTAATCTTCTTGACTGGTCAGTTCAAGAAAGAGGCACTCTTGTCAATGCAATCACAACTGTTATTGTACATTATATTGGCTTTTGAGTCATGGCTAAACAAAAGTCCCACATGGATTGCAGGGTTAGCTCTCCTGTCATTAGTGCCTTTGCCTCTGGATCATTAAAAGCCAGCCATCATGAATCCACTTCCACAATAATAAAAACTACTGTTCAGTATCAGAACAGTGTCACTCGTCATTATTTCCTGATTCTTTAGTTGTGCAATGGAAAATGTGTTTCATGCACATAATTAAAAAAATGCAGAGGCTCATATGGTTTATCCTGAAAGAAACTTGCATTTGGTTATGAGCATTTCGAAAGTTAAAAAGTTTTTAATTTGTAATATAAGTGTTTCCACAGGTTTATAATTCAAGTTGAATTAGGAGTTATTATTACTAGATCACTTCAGAGCCTTGACCTATCCAAATGTTATTTTAGGCTATAATGATATCATAAGGGAACAAGTCATAAAAGCCATATAAGGATCAGTATTGACTATATAAGCTATAGGTGTCATTTTTGAAAATTTTAGTACACAAGCCTTTAAATGGTGATCTGAGCTGTGAGCAGATACCTGGGTACCCAGGCACCTGTCCATTGATAATAACCCAGGTAATAAAATGAGCCACCAGGTACCTGTTTACCATATACAAGTGTTCTACCCTTGTATGAGACACAACAACCCCATGGCTTGTAAATGCAGCACTCACTTTGTTTTCAAGTTGACAATCCTTTTCATTTAGCTGCAAATATAACTCATGTATTTCCTAGTAGAGTTTTACCTCTTCCAGTAAATGTTTGACCGTAATCTCTTAGCTTATCTTCAGAGGTCTTGCTAGGATTTTAAAACAAGGAGTCAGGGACTCATATTTTGGTAAAAATAGGAGTCCCACCAGGAAAAGTTGCAGTCCCAATAATGAAGTGACTAAATGTCCAAATGAGAAGAACAAATGGACATCTTTAAGTTTAAGTTTCCAAATTCTTTACACCATTGACATACATCTCTTGTTTGACTGTTTATTCATTAGAGTGAGACTGAATTTTATCAATTCAAGGAAAGACCTTATTCCATAACACTAAGCCAGGCCTCACACACTTTCTTACACTTGGCTACTGTCCCATCCAAACAATCAGTTCTAGCAACTTCAGCACTCTTCTAAATCTCTTTACACTGTTACGTGTAGGCTCGTACAATAATAACAAGGGAAGAGAGTGAAGACAACAAGCTTTGTATATTTTAACGAAATAATTTATTTCCCATGAAAACAATGTAAAAATTGGAAAATAGGACTTACGGTTTGTCAATATAATCCAAAATTTAATCCTAAGAATGAAAAATACAAGTCGTATCACTAAATAATTCTATTAGAATCCAAGTTCGAATCTCGACGACGTTCCAATATGGAAGACGATGACGTCAGATGTGGTCCTTGCACAAATAGCAACAATTCCTCAACTGAATCACAGTTTATGTTTCCGAATAATTCCAGAATAAATTTCCACTGAATTTCTTTCTCCCAGAATATATAAAATAATACACTCGTTTGGTTTTCTAGAGAATAAAATATTAAATTGCAAAAGCAAATGATCTTCAAAAACAATCTGGTTTCAACAATAAAATACCTATCCGGCCTTCAAGGTTTCCGAAATACAACTGACTGATGAGCGCTCATAAAGGATTAATATATCGGACAAATTATCATCCCGTTCTCGCAAGATAGATTACGTGGTCTTCTAACTCTCGAACAACGCAACAAGAAAAATGCAATTTGTCATGTATCTACTTTCACTCTGAAATAGATTTAAAAATAAAACATTGTTTATTCAGACTAAATGAAATGACCTTGGCAATAGCCAATCATTTTTGCATAGCACTTACACTACCGCGGACCAAGGTGAACTAAAAATATTTTCATGTAACACGTTTTATGTCTTACATAAACAACATTACTAGAAGAATTTCTAATCACTGAAAAAGAATTTAAAATCTCGTGAAAATACTCATTACAATAAAATGTAATGAAACAAAAATAAAATAAAAAGAATTTTAAAACTAACACATAAGCAATTTAATTACATATACGTAACAACGCTCTTTGTCAGTTTGCCATTTAACCCCAAAATACTTATCCAAATTCTGCAAATGGCACTTTGTCTTGACATGTCTTGATTTTGAGGTAACACGCACTACTTATTCGGCTACACTAGGAAACGAACACAATAATGAAAGCTAGGTTTGTTCATTTGATGTATTCTTATGATGACCACATGTACATCTCTGCCTCTTTCTCACTCTGAATTCAGTCACTGTAAATATCAGCACATTTTCCCACCACTCAGCAGCTACTCAAAGTCTTTGAACCTGTCACCCAGCTATTGCATCATGTTCTTTTGATGTACTCTTATAATGATAACATCTACATCTGGGTACCTTTCAGCCATTGAATTATGTCACTGTAAATATCAGCAGAGCTAAAATGACCAATTGATCATCTCATTTTCACACTCAACAGGTGGACGAAGCAGGACAGGCAAGCCTTTGAATTTGCCTCTCAACTATGGTTTGCGTATAGAGGACTCCTGCGTAAGTGATTTTCTGCATCCCAGATAATAAATTTGTGTCCAAATACGCATAATTAAGCATTTCCGAGACCTCTGATCTTAAAAAAATTCTGGACTTAATTGTTTGTTATTTTTGTAAGACATGTGAAATTAACACATTGGATATTGTGAATCGAATCATTCTGAAATATTTTCATACAGATATGTAACCTATAATTGAATTAATCGACTTTTCATAAAAATGGATACAAAATGTTATGCATTGTGGATTTCAGTGGATTTAATTAGAACACATTTTAAGTTGTTAATTTATCTGTGAGATGTTCCACTCAATAATACAAGTATACTTTACACAGTTTTCTTATCTATTTATTGATCTATCTATTGACACAATTAGGTTTATTTCTTTTTCCAAAACGCAACTCTGACTCACTGAGTGTAAGTCACCCCTGCTCAGTGATCTGACTTGCAAAATGCACCCCAAGTTATACACTTCGACCACTGAAAATATACACTTTTTTACACTGTTCATGCCAATATCAACCTACGAGAAAGAAGTTCAGGTACCAGGGTAACTGATCATTAAGATCGAAGGGTACCCTGTAGATGTTTAATCAAATTTTCACAGCTCTAATGGTAATCAGTTTATTTCACTCTTCATCAAGCAATATTTCTCAAAAGATCAATCAACATGCCATAAAATAAATACAGAATAAAATCAAGGTTACATTATGTCAATTGTAATAATCAGACTGGACATCCACTTTTCTTTACAAAATTTAGTGACAAAATCTGTTGAGGTACAAGTCCATTGCAATCAATATTTTTTCATTTTGAATTTTTTTTATGACAGCAATTAATATTATTTTTTAGATGAGAAAAGGGACCAACATTACTACATGGATGCATACTTAAAGTGTATATCAATGTGGTCACATAGGCACATTTATTTCTAAAATATACTAATATGGTTTAACCAAAGTCTGTTCAATCCATATTGTTGAATGCTCTGTACCATCATCATCATCATCAGTCCCGTAGTCTGGTAGACCGTTGGGGCATTAAAAAACTTTCTGAAAAAAATTACTGATCGCTATGGACTTTTACAATGATGGCCTGGTACTAAGCTGGGTCAAGAAAAGAGGACATAAGGTCAAATCATAACAACAACAAGGTAGCACAAATATTTTTAACCACATGCAGCTTTAACTGCGACAATACAACATGCGACATTCAATCCAGTTGTACTGGATCACACTTTTAGGTTTACATCCTCCATGTACTTGAACACTAATTTTGCCATGTATTTTTTTTACATGTGTATGAAATGACCTTCCAAATGAATAGCAACCCCAGTCATTTTTCTGATAACTGAAATAACTGCAAACACTTGATTTCTTCATATAGATCTGCTTAACAACATTCCAAAACAGTTTCATTTTTTAAAAATATCTCTATTAGAAAAAAAGTTATGTAGCTTTTAAGTTCCAAAATATTTACAAATTTCTAGAATTTGTGTCTTATATAAATGTATTCAGATTATGTGGCAGTCATGGAACTGATGTAAAATGTTCTTTCCATAAAAAATGTTATAATGTTCTTTTTTGTTGAGATATTATGAAATTTGATATTCTGATTGCATTTTTCCTGCTGAATTCAATGCTCTCATTAAATCTGTTGTCTGACTTCAATATTTTCATTTATAAATGAAAAGCATATAAACAATTCACAACTTTTAAGACAGTTAACTTAATTCATATGTATGTAAAACGACTTCGAAAACAACAAAAATGCAATGTTTATTCATAATTGTCATTGAAACAATGTTGCAAGACCTAATTTCAAACATACTGTGATGTTAAACAATGTCACTTAGAACTAATGTTTCAATATCATATACGTGCAAAAAAATTTATCACTTTCAGACTTTGTATTTTTTTGTTTTGTATTTTGAAAACACTATTGATCCTATCAAATGTTATCAATGCACTGGGAATTTAAGAACCCACTTTAAGTGTGCATGTAGTTAATTTGCTACGCTTGTCAAAGTAAAAAAATAAATAAAAATAAAATAAAAATGTTCATACTGAAATTCTGCATTTGTCTGATAGTGATGCGGTTTTTTTTCTCATTATTTCATCAATGTCCCATTACAAAATTAAAAAAATGCAATAACATAATGAATATAAGGTTGAACTTATTTTAAAACCGATTACCGTTTGTCAGTTCAGATATTTACAGCATCAACAACTTGAGCCTATTTATAGTGGTTGAAAATCTACACTTTGCGTGCTCATTTTGCGACTGTACAACAAGCATTAATACGATAAAAACTATTTTAAAAAATCATCTTACCATGTTCTTCTGGCACACCGATTTGTAAGAAATTAATAATAAGTTTAGTTTTGGAACATCAGTTGTGGAAAAGTTGACATTGTTATCAGCTGTTAAAAAAATTCAAATATGGCAGACAATGTCGACACAGAGAGATTCAAATGTTTTACAAATTCGACACTCGTTGCCAAACTTTTGGTAAAATCTGCGTAAAGTTTGAGAGATTCTTTCTTCGTGTAGGAATATCATAGGAATGTGCTACAACCACTGACCAAATTGTTTACATCTCCTCTGATTGGATTTAAAATTTCATGAATATTCATGAAGTTTTAATAACCCGCATTTTGTAACAAAGAAGAGGTGTCATGCGACCTTGCCATGATCAATGCTTTTTTCCAATGATGCATGAAATCTGTTACTTTCGATGATTATAAAGTAATAATTCCATTAATATAGCGTCAAATATAAAAAGAAAACATGCCCATTATAGATAATGTTATTAGCTTTTACAATATATAAAATGTGTTGCAATCAGATGAGATGTATTGATGCTGCAATGAAAATTCTACACTTGGACAACGATTTCATCAGATTTCCAGGTAAACTGGCGCCTTGTCCATGTTAGACCGGGGTTGCTAAAAAGAATATGGATCTTTGTGGATCAAAATAAATTCAATATTCGCCATCTAAAGGCATCTGTAATCATATATTTTTTAAATACAGAAAACCCACCCTTTACTGAAATAGTTGGTACTGAAAGCCTGCATCATTCTGCCTGAACTTATAACTTGGTACTTAGCCCATGTACTAGAGTCACTACATGGCATGCACAATGTATAACCACAGGAGTCTGACGTTTTATCAATAAAGTATGATGAAATCTCTGACAACACGAAATCACCTTCTCAAATATCTAAAGTTAGGACAGTAGAAATGACGGTTGATGACATCATCAAACTTCCAATATTAAAGCTAAGAAGGATGCTGGATTCAGTAGTATTAAATGACAACACAGACTCTGCTCCGTGATTGGCACAAGTATTACACCTAGTCCTACAATGTAAGACATAGCACATGTTGTTTTTGTTCTAGTGCTAGTCTTACTACCCAAATAATGGCCTTGTATAGTGTGTTTCAATGTCTGTTGAAATCGGAACGAGTAGTCACAGTTTCAGGAATATCTCACACACTTGGCAGCCTATATCGACACTCTTCCACTAATTTTTGTGTAATTAATATACTTACTGTGCTTTCTTTATCCTGGTGGAATCAAAATATGACACTAGCAAATGGACGCATTTTCATGTTCCGTTGACACACATTTGAATTTGTTGCAATGTGACAGCAGTCAAGGTATGCCAAAGTATGTTTATGTGGGAGATATGTTTCTTGAATGAAACGAAACGTTGCTTACAGTTCCAACAGGCATAATATATTTTTATTCGTTTCATTAAAGAAAAATATTTTGACTTAACCCGATTTTGGCATTCCCGGCTTTCATCGCTTTCCAGCCAACTGAAATGTAGGCCAACGAAACTTTGAAAACAGGTCCATTTCTTTTATGAGAATTTGAATTTATTAGACAAAAGTCATCAGGGTAAGTAAAGTCTGACAAAAACATCCCCTGCCGAGTCATACCAAAGACTTACAAAAAATGGTACTAACAGCTGCCTCGCTTGGCGCTCAGCATTAAGAGGTTAGTGTTAGGACTGGTCAGCCTGGTGTCAGGATAATGTGACTGGGTGGGACATCATGCTACATGTCTGTGACATGATGTCCCAGTGCTAGACATCACTGTAAACTGCCACACTGCAGACATTGTAGCAATATGACTGAAAAATTGTTAAAGCTACGTTAAAAATCCAAATCACACACACACATAACTTTACTTTGTAGAAAAGCATCATTACTGGTTGCCAGTTGTGCGTGATATTCCTGAAAATTTGACTTTCGTTACACTGTTAGTCAACATCAAAACATGCTACACTGCGCCGTTAGTTAGGCAATAAGACCCATCACATCCCCAGAACAAAAATATCGGGTGATGCGTCTTACGTTGTAGGACTAGTATTACACCCTAATGCTTATTTACTGCAAGGTAGAATCTGGTGAAATTGGGCACTTCCGCCTGATGGTGTCCTGTAGAAAGACTTTGTGACCGTAATGGTGAAAATAAAGGTTAATTCGCCGGATTAGATTCATGCGATGGTCGTCCGAGAGTTTTGCGCTGATACGTTACTGTATTCTGAATGGATATTTGTAGCTTTTCAGTCTTTTGGCGATTTTGAAGCGATAAAAGAGGCGTGACAAAAGTCGAATCGAGCGGAGGGTTGGGGTCAC
The DNA here is from genome assembly GCA_016617855.1 of Megalonaias nervosa. Taxonomy (NCBI): domain Eukaryota; kingdom Metazoa; phylum Mollusca; class Bivalvia; order Unionida; family Unionidae; genus Megalonaias; species Megalonaias nervosa. The sequence continues at coordinate 9,588 of JAECUM010028792.1, read as the reverse complement.
GCTTGCACTCCTTGTGTTAATTTATAGTACCGATAAGGTGATTTCGTGTTGTCAGAGATTTCATCGTACTTTATTGATAAAACGTCAGGCTCAAGTGGTATAACATACAATATGCTATATAAATACCAGATACAAAACTGATCCATTTTAACGGATGTAAGGGAAAAAAATTAAAAAATATTTAACGACGGTACCTACCAAGTGCTAACTGGATGAGTTTATACAACCATCTTTCTGAAAATTTACTTTTGTGGGCGTGGGGTGGGTGTCGGTTGTATAAAATCAAATGGATAATCTAATTATTGCTGAAAAATAATTTCCCTAAACTTGCCAATTTTCACTAGGAATGCTAACCAACTAGAATTTTGTACTTCGTAATACGAAATGTATGACATTATATATTACATCTTTAAAACGTGCAGATCGTTACCTTTATAACTTGACCTTGGCGAACGGAAACTTCGATCTAGATTGGTTAACTAACAAGCTATACTTCAGCAGAAATCTGCGGTCCAGTCTTGATGGGCGCGGTAAGTTATGGTTCCGGACCAGGATATCTAGGAAGATTCAAATTTTAAAAAATAAATAAATAAATAAATAAATAAATAAATTTTATCCAGTTAGTGATGATGATGATGATGATGATGATGATGATGATGATGACGATGGTTATTAACCATCCATTATGTTTAATGCTGCAATCTCTTTGACAAACACGCGCGGAGTTGGGGTAAAAGAAGCTTTTAAATCTAACCACATCCATATCACCGGAACAAGTCTGATGAATATTTCGCAGCGTGTTTGTATCAACGACATTGAAGACAACCAAAAGATTGCAGTTATCTCTGATGAATTTTGGAATCTGAATGTGTCGTTGTGTGACGTATACGGTTGGTGTTTTTATGTCCACCTCGTGAAAATATCCGGGCTGGATTGGTCTGTTTGTCGAGCATGACATCGTCGTTCTCTACGAGGTTGTTAATGTCGCCATCAAGATCTTCAACCGACGGAGCATCATTGATGTCGGTGATAAAATTAAAAATATTATCGTCATACAAGTCCTTTGCACTTTTATTGAATTCCTTAAGAACACTATAGCATCGTTGATCATCTACAGATGGTGCCACCAAATAAAGTTTGTCCCACTTGAGCCATCTCATTATTAGTTTAAGTAATACCTGAGTTTTACCATACCCAGACGTAACTATGATATTTGCTCGAATGGAGTTTGGCAATGCCGGATGGTGCTTGAGTGGCTCTTGCTCTCGTGTTGCAGAAAGGTCAATGACATTCATGTTGTACAAAATATGATAAATATATTAATTTATATTGAGCAGCAGAGAGGGTGGACCTTACAACTTTTTCCGAGGGTCCGTTAGCAAAAATAAAGGTTCCTACGAAGGGCTAAAAATAAGGTCAATAACGCTAAACCGAATCCACTAACCGAACATATTTCAATAACAAAAATCGACGGGGTTAGTTCGTTTTTGTTACTCGTTCGTTGACGTATTTTTTTTTCAAATTTTAGGCGTGTTTTGTTTGCGTCTCACACTCATTTTTTGTCAGTCCACCCCCTCTGCCGCTGTAATTAAATCATTGTTGTATCAATAATGATCGGTGAAGCTCACTCAGCTAGACTAGCTCGAGAGCGACTAGAAGCAATCAAGAAATATCTACCTGTCCGTGATTCTGTCAGATAAAAATTACAAGCGCGTCAGCAGACACAAGAAGAATTTGCAGAAGGCTCAGAAGAATTATTTAAACCAATTACTGAACCAACAAAGAAAATTGTTTCAGCAACTGAGGCAACACAAAAAGCTCTTGAAACATTGCCTGCCGATATCGCTTGGCGTCTTCGATAAACTCAACCATCACCCAGGCAACTTCCTCAACCACCACCTGAAATTCAACCACCACCTGAACCACCAAAAACCAAAACCAAAATTGTAGATAAATTTACGCCCGAGGGTATTGCCGCTATTAAAGACCCAGACCAAATAATGAATATTGCCGCATATGGATATTATCAAAGAGAAAAATACGTGAAACCTGAATATGTTAATACTCTAAAACATAGCGACTGGTTTAGGGATGTATTTTGCATCGCTACTAATACTCCGCGGATCAGGTCTGAGGAAAGTATTAGTCAGTTTGAAATGTTTAGCCAGACGGTGGATGAGTATATTAAACAAGAAAAGCAAGCAAGAGAACAAAGAAAAGAAGAAATGAAACAGAAACTTTAAAAAGTAAAAGCAGAAAGGAAATCAAGGAAGAAAAAAACAGTGGAAACAATAGGTGAGAAAGAAGAATTCTATGATACCCCCAGTACCACTGAAAGCGGTCTTGGTGCAACGGGAAGTGGTCTTATTACTCCATGTCCCGATAACGTCTTTGCCGACGTGGATAGATTAGAATTCTGATTGGTGGGAAACGAGCTGGTAATAATTCTCCAGAAATTATTAATGAAGCAGCTGCTATTTGTCAACGATTATTTTCAGGCGGTATCATGGATATTAACGTGTATCGGTCCCTCATTAATGAAATTGCCGATGATTATTACAGCGATTAAGCAGTTAGATATAATTATTATAATAGATGATCATACATATTGCTCAACGTAGACCAACCATGGTCAGGGTGGTAAATTCAAGATTACCTGTATACAAAAAATTCAACGGAGATGGACTCGGTGATGTTGTTCAGGGTTTATTTAGAAGGATAGCCCCAAAAGCAATACCGATTGCAAAGCAATTAGGCATGAAAGCTATTGACGTTGTTCGGCGACGTCGCCAGTAAAGCATTCTCTGCAATCAAGGATAGACTAGCACGATTAATACGACGAAAACCTCAGCCAGTAAAATTACCCAGCACTGAAGTGATGCCTGCAAGTGTTAGTAAAATAATGAATCAAGCCGCAAATCAAAAACTTGCAGAGTTAGCTGATGAAAAGGAAAAAAAATTATCAGCAAGTCTGATGGCAGGAAGTGGTCTTCGTATTAGACGATGACCAATAAAATAACATGTTCAAACGTGTACCTGATCCCGCATTTGACGTGGATGCGCCAGTTCTCAAAGATGAATCTGTGCGTGATTATCAATATTATTCTTACGACGCACGACAGCCAAATCGGCCAAATCAGCGTGGGCGAATCGAATTACAAGTTCAAGATACAAGTAAATATTTCTTACCCGCTGAAGCATTTATTGAAGTAGAAGGCGAAATTTTTAAAACAGATAATGCTGAATACGGAGCTGATATTAGTGTTGGTTTTGTTAATAATGGTATCATGGCGTTGTTCGACAGCGCCACGTACATGATCGACGGAAGAAATATTGAATCGATTCAAAAAGATGTTGACGTTGCCACGACTATACTTGGCCTTGCAAGATACAGCGACGATTATTTAAGATCAGCTGGTCCATCAATGATGTTTTACAAGGACACTTCTGATAGTCCTGAATACAACCAGTATGAAATAGAACGACCAAGGAACTTTGCTAGAAATGCCGACGTGGATGTGCAAAGTATGATTATTAAAGTCGATCCAGATTTCAACTTAGGATTTATATCACGTCGAGCAATGTTGCAGGGGAACAGCCGAAGATTTTCTTGCGCGATTCCACTATCACATATTTTTGGATTCTGCAGACGCGTACGAAAGGTCATTTTTGGAGCCTAACATACAATTGTACTCGTACGAAAAGCAACCGACGATGATGCAATATGGCGACCCGCCGGTGATGCTGGTAAAGTAATTCTGACAAAACTTTCATTGTGGATGCCAGTGATGACTCCAGCGATATCTGAAGAAGATCGGTTACTCGCTTTCATGAGCAGCGGCGGCAAGTCTACGCTATCATGGTTAGCAACAACCACAGATGCTGTTCAAAGCACAATTAATGATTTATTTACATGGCAGATAGCATCACAACAGGGTATCTTTGCTCCGCGACATATATTCGTTGCGCTTCAAGATGCTGCACGAGTAAATGATCAAACGCGTAGTACAATGATATTTGACAAACTCGGTGTTTCCGAGGTTTCATTGAGGATAAATGGACATCAAGAACCGTCGGAGAATATTTTGTTGAATTTTGAGCTAAATCATGTTGCACGTGCGTATCACCGTCTGATGTCGTTTATGGGGCGTGATCAAAATGTTGATACTGGTTTACAAATATCACGGCTAGATTTTACAACGCTGTACCCGATTTATTACTTTTCGCTGAAACATTTGGATTTGTTTAGACAGTCCGTTGTTTACATACACTTTCGAGCTCGTGTGACGCGAGGAGCTATTGCTAATTACAGAGCAATCCCCGTTATACTCAGCGATAAAACAATATTACTTGAAGGTGTTGACGGACGAATGAGAGTCGTTGATGCTCCAGTAGAAAATATGCAACTGTTAATTTAGAAGTCAGAAATATATCATAAATGTCATATCATCATGTCAGTGTCAGTCTGTCTCCTAGTCAGATTAAACGATTACAATCACCGTTAGCATCACGATGGGGAACAAAAATATCATTAAAACAAGAACAAATGAGCGGTGCAAATAAATTATCGTTGACCGAACGTCAGTTTAAGAGATTCAACGAAGCTAAATACGCCAATAAAAGAATACGATTAAATCTTTCCGTGGGTGCAATCAAGGATATTATTAAAACCGGAGGAATATTTCCGCTTCTCGCAGCTATTCCAGCATTAATAGCCGCAGCCGCTCCAGCTGTTGGAAAAGCTGCTGCGTTAGGTGCAGTTGGGACAGCTGCTGGAATGGCATTAAAGAAAGCAACAGGAAAAGGATTAAAAAAAAAAGGAAACGAAGAGGTCACGGTCTGAGACTTCCAGGGTCTCGATACGGAAAAGGATTAAGACTTCCAGGGACTCGCTGATTTTCCCGATGTCTAACTTTAGTTTACTCGATGCTGCTGCGCGATTAAATATAAAGAATTTTAGAGGTGTTTTTATGCGTGATCAATTACCGAAAAATCCAAATCTGAAAGAAACAGGTATCATTCATCTCGATAAAAGCTCTGGCCGTGGTACTCACTGGGTTGCATATGCAATTGATCCACGTGGTATTGTTTATTTTGATTCGTATGGGTTGGCACCACCAAAAGAATTTTTAAAATACGTTGATACAGTACGAAGTACTGCACTTCAGAGTATTCCAATCTGGTATTCACCGCTACCAACACAAACATTAACGGATCCACCAATATGTGGCCGTGAAGCACTAGCAGTACTTGATGCTGTATCAAGATCAACAAAACCACCTCAAAAAGCTGTACACGAATATACATTAAATAATTGCTAATCATATAATGGTTGATATTTATGGAAGATCTTATACTAGTGCTCTCACCGGCAAGAAGAAAGAAGATATCGATTTATCAAAATACGCCACCAAAGACGATCTTGCTGATATTATGAATTTATCTGGAGTTGACCGAAATGAAGTTGTTATTTTTCAGGATAAATTCGGTGTTTTAAAGACGAGTAATATCAAGTGGATCGATATAATTCGTAGAGTTCTTGGTGCTACCACGGACAATATTCCAGTATTTACTGACGGTGGTAGAATCAGAGACTCAAATGTATCAATCGCAACTATCCGAGATGAAATTTAAAAAAGTGTCGCTGATCGTTTAAAATCCGCCGGTGATACAATGACAGGTACACTTAACATGAATGGAAATAAAATCGTTGCTTTAAGAGAACCAGCAGGTGATGAAGATGCCGCAACAAAGAAATATGTGGATGATAAAGATATTCCTACTGATGATAAAATAAATACACTACGAGCCGAGTATGACGTTCATGTAAATATGTTTACAAATACTCGTAGAAATTTTCAAAAACTTAATAAAACCGCTGAAGATTTCTTTGGAAGTCCACCAACCGTTGACATAAATCTCACCGACATTAATACAAAACTCAACGATATTGTCAGTGGAATTCCTAATATCGTCAGTAAAACCAATCTGATTAAAATTCCACATAAACAAATTAGCAACATCACGTACACGGTGGCGTCTGGGGTATCAACGTGGACACCGCGCAATAACACTCTCGAATATACTGCAGAAGTAACTGGGTTATACAGGCTGTCCATGTATGGTTTGGAAATTACTGCGGCCACTTCATCATCACTGAATGTACATTATAATCCTCTACTGGTGATGCTAAACAAGGACACCAAAGAAACATTTACGTTGACATCAACGGAAATACCCCCGAGACGTTACTGGTGGTGTCTGGAATTTATCGCTGTCTTAGACAACAACTAAAGTATAATGATAAACGATCAGCTATATAGATACGATCAAGTAAAAACATGGCAGAATGAACTAAAAACCATCATCGATAATTATACAACAAAAATAAAGAAATATCGTAGACGTGCGGTTGTCGTTGATATCGTCGTTTATTCGGTTTCCGCGATTGTTGCTGGAACCGGCGTAGTATTATCAACGCTGACGATGACAGCGCCGATCGTTGTAACAATCATTGTTTCATCGTCAACCACGATCGCTGGAATGTTTAATATTATCGCGAAAAAGATAAATACGTGTACCAATGAAAAATTGAACGAGTACACGACGAAATTACACACTGCAACGACCGCATACTCTAAATTATCATTGATGATTTCTTCGTCGCTTAATTATGGAATAATATCCGATGAAGAATTCAGTATTATAATAAAGATCTACAATGAAGTATTTGATGAAAAAATTCCTGAACAGGATTTAAAACAATAATAGTATAATAATGGCAACGATCGATCAGCGATCACATGAATTATTACAACAGATCGTCACTAATACTGCTCCGGTAAGAACCACAATGATATCGGAGAGTTCAACTAATCCTGAATTCAGTATTAATTTTACGACAGCAATACCATCATCCGAGATAGCGCTAGCGCAATTACGGGTTTATTATAGTTGGCCCAATATTAGGTCAAAATCGTTTGGTGGAGTACAACCGAATAATTCATTAGTATTTGCAAATAAAAACAAACCCGATAGAACTCCTGACTGGCAAGTAGCTAGTATTCCAACGGGCAGTTATGAAATAGAACAGATCAACGAAGAATTTCAACGCAGAATTAAATCCATCACAGGAAAAGAATCAAAGATTGCCATTACCGTTCACGAACCAACGTTATCATCGGCCGTTGAAATATTATCACCGGATTATGCTGTGGACATATATCAAAGTTAGGTTGGCCTGAAATTAAACCTCCATATGAAGGTCCACCAGAACCACGTCCAAATGATTTTTTTCATATTCTTCTTCGCTCTATGAAATTTATTAAAATTCCAGATTATCGCTATGATCATCCATGGTCAATCAATAAATTTTTCTCAGTTGACGGAAAAGAAATTCCCGATCTAAGAGTCCCAGGAAAAGAATCCGAAGGGGTGCTTAATTTACGTGCTGTTACTGTTGTATTTCCAGCAATCATAGAAAAATTTAACCGTACATTTAGCGATATTAAAAATCTAGTTTTTGATTTGATACAACATTACAATGAAGATATAAAAAAAAATATTATAAATTTATCAAACCACCTGAGTCAAGGAATTTTTGATTCTGAACGTATCAGATCTGTCGTAAAAAAAATATAAATAAATTCTTTATGTACAAAACAAGTATAGATCGAGCAATTACAGAAATTGAAAATAAATCATTGCGTAAACACGGAGTTAATAATTGGTTTATGGTATCTGATTTTTTAAAATTACTTTTTCCCCAAATTCTCGAATCATGGAAAAAATATTACCACCACCGAGTATCCTCCGACACGATAATGATCCATATGGGGGTGGTCGTCACATTTCACCAGGTATCGTTAATATCACATCAACAATCGCTATCAATCTAGTATGTGATGTTATCGACGGTAGTTATCAAGTTGACACTGAAAAATCCAATCAGGCCCAACAAGGATACATTCTGTATTCATTCACACCTCAAGTCCCACCAGGTTATTTGATTGTATCAGAACCAATCAATGATGTTTATCTAAAATGTCATGGTCATCTTTTATCACGGATACATTTTAAACTTACAGACCAGTCTGGCCACTTGCTCGATCTGAGGTCAGAGTCGTTAAATATAAATCTGATGTGCGTTCGTAATGACTTCGTCATCAACGTCATCGTAGTTACGGAAAACATCAAGCAAAAAAACCAAAATATCAAATAATTATTTTTTTTTACCTATGATTTTATCCTTGACGTGGATCAGAAACGAATTATTCTGGTACAACACTATTAGTTTCGCTGTCACTATAGTCACCATCATCAGAGTCACACTCGTCTTTATCTTTAGCCAGTAACTCTTCCGTCATCGACATGATATCTCTCAGCTGTTTTATACGAGCGTGTACAATTCTTTTCGTTTCGTATTCGTGAGATAATTCTGACCTAACCTTTTTGATGGCCCGTGAAAGAGGAACAAATAATTTCACCTGCGTATCCGTGATTGCTGCCAGCCATCGTAACATCGCCTGTTGGATTAACTTTATGAATCTATAATCGGAGAGTAGCGTATACCTATTTTCTGACTTCCGAAATTTTAATGATTCAAAATCACTCATTATTTTTTCAGGATCAAGCTCATCAGATATTTTTATACCGCTGTGTTGTAATTGCTTAATAGCATCAATAATTGATGTGATGTTTTCGTGGTTCATTATTTTTTATATCATAAATTATTTGTTTAATAAATATTTCTGAACGAAAAATAAATATTTCTGAATAAAAATAAAATATTTTAGAAAATCTGACTAAATTCAACGATTTTGATTGGCATATTGCCCGTCAACGCTATAAAATCTGATCAAAGTCAGAATGTTATTGGGTATATTACCCGTCAAATTCAGAAAATCTGACTGAATTTCATAAAAAATAAAATTTTATTATAATAAAAATATTTCTGAATCAGAATAAAAATGCAAATATATTTTCTTAATAAAAATAGAAAATCTGACTGAATTCGCAATAATGACGAGTAATATACCCATCAAATTTAGAAAATCTGACTGAATTCGCAATATTGACGGGTAATATACCCATCAAATTTAGAAAATCTGACTGAATTCGCAATATTGGCGGATAATATACCCATCAAATTAAAATCGGACTGAATTTCATAAAAAATAAAATTTTATTATAATGAAAATATTTCTGAATGAGATAAAAGTAAAAATATATTCTGAATCACATTAAAGTAAAAATATATTCTGAATAAAAATAAATATAAAAATACATTCTGAATAAAAAATAAAAGTAAAATATATTCTGAATCACATAAAAGTAAAAATATATTTTTGAATAAAAATAAACAGCAGTGATGACGGTCAGTCTACCATTCCACTGGGTCCCTTCTGCCTTTACAAATAAGATCCTAAGAGTCCCTTATTGAGGCCTTAAGCCCACAGGGCACTCTTTCATTGGTTAAGACCTGTCTTATGGTCCACAGGCACCTTATTGAGACTTTTTGGTCCGGCGGACATTCTTTCTGAATGCCCCTATGTGGGTACCTTTCAGTGATCACGAGTTCACGTCACC
>JAECUM010028789.1:0-15757 GCA_016617855.1 Megalonaias nervosa | reverse complement strand
TTTTGTCTAAAGATAAATATAATACCTGAATGAAAAACAGCAAAAAGAAAGACAACAACGAGAAAAGACACGACCGAGGCAAAAAACAAACAAAGGTGGATTTATAGGACCGTTGCTGGCGGGAGTAGCGGGAAGTCTATTGCCAAATCTGTTGGGAATAGGCCGAGGACTAACATTGCCAGGAACTCGGCCGCGTTGGGTAACTTTGATATACTTGATAAACTAAAAAATGTAAAAAAATTTCCGTGGAGTTTATTCTAAAGATGAACTTGATGATGCGATTGCTGGTGGCTCGTGTGTGATAAATATACAAGATTTCAATGACGGATCTGGCACACATTGGGTAGCTGTTTGTAATAACAATTATTTTGATTCATTTGGACTTCCACCAAGTGACGCAATAAAAAAATATATAAACAAAAAATATAAAAAAATAAATTATTCGTCTAATCAAATTCAGCCTGTTGGAACTTCTGCTTGTGGATACTATTGCGTGATGTTTATAAAACAAATGTCCCAATCCTCTGGATTGGAACCTAAATTCAATTTTTTAAAATTTATTTTACAGTTTGACAAGCAACCTTCTCACGCCAATGATGAAATTGCAATTCATTTTGTATAAACGTACAAATATAAAATGTCAACATATTGTCCCAAGTGCAAAACTAAACCAGAAAATAAAGATGAAAAAAACAGAAAAAACAAAAAATGATAGAATAATGCTCAAAATTATTTGTGCAAGCTGTGGGAAAAGAAAAAGTATGTTTTTAAAGAAATTAATCACCAACAGCAAAGCTGTCCGGAGCGGGTTGTCCATGTCCTGTCATTGCCAGGGACGTTATTTTAGTAGATGATTAATAAATAATGAGATGCAAGTGCGATTGTGATAGAGATCTCTGTCTGGAGCAAAATAAAATTGTTACATATTGTCAGAAATGCAACAACAGAGAAATAATTGGAACATGAATAGATATACATAAATTGATTGGCAAATTGCCGAAACCAAAAGGCTGTTGGACATTGCCAGGCCATAAATATACTGGACCTTATAATCCTCTTGATAAACAACTTGACGAGAACGATAATCCGCTGCAAGGACAAGAGCCTTACAATTAATTTGATGCAATATAGCAATGCGCCATGATATCTGCTACCGGGACAACGAACAAGATAAGCACAGCTGTGATAAAGTAATGCTATACGAACTTCGTGATATGAAACCTGTGAATATGCGAGAGCGTGTTGACCAAAAGTTGGTGCAGAGTTTTATTGGAGCAAAATATAAATTAGGACTCGGTAAAAAAGAATTATATGATGATCTTGCATCAGAGCTACACAAACCTAAAAAGAAGTTTACGCGACGTAAAGTTGTCGCAAACGTCGCCGATGATATCTGGGCGATGGATTTAGTTGATGTGTCAAATCTAGCTGAATTTAACAATAATAAAAGATATATTTTTAATGTTGTAGATGTTTTTAGCAAATATGCTTTTAGTGTACCTGTTTCAGATAAAACAGGAACATCGATAACTGATGCACTAAAGCAAATAATAACAAGTACAGAAAGAAAACCAAATAGAATATGGACCTATCATTGAGCAGAATTTTTAATAAAATATTTGAACAGTTTTTGGAACAAAATAACATCGAAAAATATGTTACAGGAAATGAAGATAAGAGCGTTGTCATCGAGCGATTTAATCGCACACTAAACGAAAAAATTCACAAATATTTGACAGCTAAAATATAAATAAATATTTTGACAATCTACAGAAAATTGTTGACGAATATAATAACACGAAATACAGATCCCTTTCTGCTAAAGAAAAGAAAATGTCGCCAAACGACGCAATTAAAAATCCAATAGTAGCAAACGAAAATATGTACCGGAGACATAAATTTAAAGTTGGTGACAAAGTTAGAATTTCTCTGACCAAAAAAAAAAAAATATTTGGGAAAGGATTTACTCCGAACTGGAGCGAAGAAGTATTTGTTGTTAATAAAATACTTTTAACAATACCAGTGACTTATGCACTAAAAGATTTATTAGGTGAACCTATAACTGGCAGTTTTTATGAACAAGATCTTCAGAAAACTGAACAGGATATATTTATTATTGGAAAAGTTATTACGATAAAAGGCGACAAAAGGTTAGTTAAATGGAGAGGATATAGCGATAAATGTAATAGCTGGGTACCAACTAAGTCGATTTCAATCACGAAGTGATTGAATAATGTTATTATAAATTTGTTCGTACTTCATCAGTACAGAGTTACATTTGACCTGTCTACACAAGGAAATTAAATGTAATTTTCTTACATTATCGTCTGGTATCAAATTAAATATTTTAATAAATATAAAATCATATTTTATATTTCTTTGCTGGCCAGTTATTTTTACGCTAAGAAAGGATTTGTAAACTGCCAAAATATTTGTTGTTCGGCAACAATAAAATTAAATTTTATTATTTTTTTTAGCGATATGATACTTAACATTATATCGTCCAGTTGTCGGTCTACTGTAATTTTCGTTTGTTAACAACGTCAACAACTTCATCTTCATCGTCATTGTTAAATAAAATATCTTCCCTATAACCAGTAGATTTATCTGAGATAACATTATATTTTGGTATAAAATTGTCTTTAGTGATTTTGTCGTTAATGATTTTATTACTTGCAATTGTATCACTAGAGATGAATTCTCAAGCATATATATCAGCATGTCGTTTCATTAAGTTCATATTATAATATATTTTTATCTAATTTATAATAATAATGGCCAGCGAAACAAAATCTCCTGACGTAAAATATCATCAGAAAGTTGATATATTAAATTACAGAGAACTAGCTGAGGCAGTACGAAAATGTTTGTCAGGTTATAATGCTTATTCGGTTAATGTTATTGTAATGCAAGGTGATTCTGATAAAAAACTTCTAACAGCAGCAGAAAAAAAATAAACTTGATAATAGTGCATTTATAACACTAAAATTTGATAAAGATGATATTTTGATGTTTGCTCACAACTGTCTTACTAAGACAGAATTAAGAAACATCATTAATCATCATATTTGAAACTAAATCTGTCAAAGGTTAATGTTGAAGTTGCTGATCTTCTTTTACCATCAGCTATTTCTTTTATTCTAGCTGTATTAATTTTTAAGGTGCTTTGCAGCAGCTGTCATTGATTTAAATTTTATTTCTTCACAAGTTTCAAGATTCATTGAAATTATTTTGTCTAGTCGGATTTTTAAAATTATTAGCACCACCATCTCCGCGTCTAATATTTTCTTTTAGTGTTACCAAGTCCAAATTTTCAATTCTATTATCAGTTTTAATTTTGTTAATAGGATCAATAACTAAATCATCTGGAATAGTGCCATTAAAAATTTCATAAACATACCTATGTGATTTATAATTAATAAAATCTGTTTTAATTCCTCTAACTTTTATAAGTAAATATCCATCTCTATCCAAACTTCCTAATACTTTTATTGTTCTTATATTTCGTATAATTCCCTTATCAGATGCCTCGTAAAGATCAAATACTTGATGAGGTTGAAATTCGTTTTGTAATGCTAAATTTTCAATATTGTCATCGCTAATAGAACTGTTTACTCGATAGACTTGCTGTCCATCTGGAATATCATCACAAAACAAAGTATAAATAAAATCTTTTCTAAACATTTCGGTTCTCTCTGTATTATCTCCACTAACACTTATTATCAAACCAGCCGGAGTTGATTTACCTACAGATTTTTGAGATTTTATGTTAATAACCGAACCAAGTGCATTTCCAGCATATAAGTTGTACTTTGGGTGGACATGATAAGCTTCCTGTTCTTCAGCTGTCATTCTAATATATCTCAGAATTTCTGACATTATACTATAAGCATTTCATATCTCTAATTAAAAAATACGTAAAAATCAATTAAATATAAAAATAATATATATAATGTTAAAAAAGGGTCTCATAAAAGCAGAAAAAATTGCTACAGCATTTTCCGGCTATGATAACAGCTACAAATTTGATAATCAAAATGTTTTAGCAAATTTTAACTCTACCAATTTATTTCATCTTTTGCAACCTGTTATATCAAAAGAACTTGCAGCTCACAACAGTATCAAACTAATAGTACAGTATCATATGATTTTATCAAAATTACATGCAATCGAAAAGGATGTAATTGATATAATTTTTGAAAACACAAATTTCGACAGCGAAATTTCAGAACCATATCTAACAGCTAAATCACGAAAAATATTAACTGAAACAAATATTTCCTCAGTCGCCGATGAAATACACCAAGAAATAAAAAAAAAGTTGGAGGAATTTACTTCATCATGATCAGGCTGGAAATTTGAAATGATAAAAGAAATTTTATTTCACACAATGAAATATAACGCACATCATGGTAGTTCTTACGTTGATCTCCCTCAAAAAATTAAAAACAAAAAATGTTGTATAAATGTAAGAAACAATGATAACGAATGCTACCGTTGGGCAATTTTATCTGCTGGACATCCTCAGAGTGATCATCCTGATAGAATTGAAAAATATTTGCCGTACAAAGACGAGCTAAATTTTAGTGAAATAACTTTTCCTGTAGCAGAAAATCAAATACCAAAGTTTGAAAAACAAAATAATATTTCAGTAAATGTTTTCGGACTAGATGAAAAAGAAAATGTTTACCCGAGATATATCTCAGAAAATGCTACACAGAAGACAATAAATTTATTATTTTATAAAGGATAAAAACTTTAGTGGACTAGCTGGCAGACAATATAATACAAATAAAAATAAGAAATATTTCTGTTACAGATGTTTACAAGGATTTTCTAAAGATGAAAAACTGCAAGAACATCTCAAATACTGTGTCAACGTTCAAAGAATAACCATGCCAGGAGAAAAAGAAAAAGTGTTAAAATTTAAAAATTATGATCATAAGCTAAGTATTCCTTTTGTTATTTATGCTGATTTCGAGTGTCTACTTGTTCCTGTGGTCGGCGCAGAAAATAATCCAAATAAATCAAGTACAAGAAAAATACAGCAACATGTCCCGTGTGGAGCAGCTTATAAAGTAGTTTGTTGTGCTAACGATAATTTTTCAGGTCCAGTAAAGTTATACAGATGTAAAAATGGTGAGTCAGAAAGTCCGGCCGTATGGTTACTAAAATATTTGATAAACGAAGTTAATAAGGTCTCTAACAAATTATTCAAAACAGCTCCAATGAAAATAACATCCAAAGAGCAACTTGATTTTGATAATGCAGTTAATTGTCATATCTGCGAGAAGTTGTTGCCTGAACAAAGTTCAGGTGATAAGGTGCGAGATCATTGTCATCTGGCCGGTCAGTATCTCGGAGCAGCTCATAACAGTTGCAATTTAAAATTTCATGCTCCAGATTTTATTCCTGTAGTTTTACATAACTTTCGTGGCTATGACAGTCATATCATTGTAGAAGCTTTTGGCAATGAAGAAATTAAATCTAAACTAAAATTAAATAATACAATAAAATATATTCCAAACAATTTTGAAAAGTATATGTCAGTTACTCTTGGCAAATTACATTTCATTGACAGTCTGCAATTTATGGCAGCATCATTAGATGAGCTTCTAAAAGGTTGTAGTAGTTTCGCTAACCTAAAAAGTTGCTTTGGTGAAAACTACGTAGATGTAACAAAAAAGGTATCTTTCCGTATGAGCATCTCGACGACTGGAGTAGATTGAATGAAACTTCTCTTCCTGATAAAGATAAATTTTACTCGCAACTCAAAAATGAAAATATTACAGATGACGAGTACAAATATGCACAAGATATTTGGAATAAATTTAGTTGTAAAACATTTGGTAATTATCATGATTTATATTTGAAAACAGATGTATTACTACTAGCAGATGTTTTTGAAAGATTTCGTCAAGTCAGTCATAAAAATTATGGATTAGATCCCTGTTGGTATTATTCCGCTCCGGGACTGTCGTGGGACGCTCTACTAAAAACAAGTAAGATAGAATTGGATCTCTTGACAGATGTTGATATGTTTAATTTTATTGAAAAAGTTATCAGAGGTGGAATTAGCGTTATAACAAAAAAATATGCAGTAGCTAATAATAAATATCTGAAAAAGTATGATAAAAATCTTCCATCAAATTACATTATTTATCTAGACTGTATCAATTTGTATGGATATGCAATGTCAGAGCCAATGCCGTGCAGTGGATTTTATTGAATAACTCCAGATCAATTTCTTAAAGAAACTGAGAAAGATTTACCTAAAAAAAATTAATAATAATTTTTCAGATATTTCATATTTTGTTGAAGTTGATCTAGATTATCCTAGTTCGTTACATGATCTACATAACGACTACCCATTTTGTGCAGAGTCTATGATGATAGATTACAGTTTACTATCACCTGAACAACGAGCAACGACAACAGCAAAAAAATCGATTGTTAATAAGCTAGTTCCAAATTTGCTAAATAAAAGAAATTACGTTATGCATTATAAAAATTTAAAACAAGCAGTAGATGCTGGATTAATTCTGAGAAAAGTTCATCGTGTGTTAAAATTTAATCAATCGAGATGGATGTGAAATTATATTGACTTAAATACGAAACGTCGTGCTGTGGCAAAAACCGAATTTGAGAAAAACTTTTTCAAGTTAATGAATAATTTTGTGTTCGGTAAGACAATGAAACATATTAGAAGAAGAGTCAACATTGAGATTGTAAACGATATAAATCGCAGAAATAAATTAGTTAATGATGAGGATTTGTCAGTATGAAAATAGTTAATGAAAATCTTGTTGCTTTACAACGACAAAAGACAAATTTAAAGTTAAATAAACCAATTTATGTTGGTGCAGCTGTATTGATATATCATAATGTCTGATGTATGATTTTCACTATAATTTTACCAAAACACAGTGGCCAGATTCGGAGTTGATATTTACTGATACAGATTCGTTAGCTTATAATATAAAATGTGAAGATGTATATCAAGGTATTTATAAATACTGTGATTTATTTGGTTTATCGGATTATCCAAAAAGTAGTGGATTTCATGATGATGCAAATGAAAAAGTTATTGGTAAGATGAAAGATGAATTTATGTTTGTGCCAGTTAGAGAATTTGTCGGACTTGGAAGTAAAATGTACGCAGTAATTTTTAGATGATAATAAACTGACAAAAAAAAGCAAAAGGTATTCCTCGTGGGTATGTTAAAAAATGTATGAAATTTGATGATTTTAAAGCAGCGCTAAACAGTAATGTCAGCTTTATTAAAACAAATGTTATTAGAACAAATCATCACAAACTTGAAACAGATACGATTATAAAACGTGGACTAAGTAATTTTGACGAAAAGAGATACTGTGAGGATGGTATTAATACACTAGCACTTGGGCATTATGCCAATACCAGCAGTGACATATTCAATATCATCTTTAATTAATTTTATATAAACATGACGATAAATTATTGGCGAAGAAATATAACTGTTTGTCTTATTTCTATTTTTAAAAGGGAGATAATACTGTCTTCCAGATAACGTAAATCGTCTGTGGTTATCTTCCAGATAACGTAAATCGTCTGTGGTTATCGAACATAGTACAGTGTTAGGTATATATACATACAAATCTGGTGTAACAATTTTGCTTTCTATCTTCATCAAATCGTTTAGGAATTGATAAAAATCATCTGGTATGAAACAATATAGTAATTTTAATACCTTGGAATGAAAAATATATGTTTCAATATAGTCTTATATGAAACAGATGTTCTGTATTGATTGATGTGTAAGGCTTGGCTAATAAATCCCACTCGTAAAGAACTATCGATTTACAGACTGCAGAAGTCTGTCTGCCTGTAATGTATAAGCCGCTGTATTAAACCAACATGGGATTTCGTTTTTCTGTACATACTGCAATATATTTTAACCAAAATCATAGATTTCGCTATTTATTTTATATTTTGATAATGATGTTTATTCAGAATCAGAAATGTAATGCTAATCACTTATAGAAATTTCCCGTCTGATAACTTTATAATAATTTTTTGAACATATATAAGATAGGTCTGTGGTCCAGTGCTAACTCAAGGTCTTGTACTCAAGATCTTGTGTTCGATACATGTGACTGACATATTGTCGGCGATAGCGATTTCGATGCCATTTTTATAATTGGGTACGAAGTTCAACAGAAAAAAATACACTCTCCAACGATGTCACCACGTGGTGGGTGTACTTTTGCACTCCCCGGGGTTGATTATGGGGGGAGAGTGTGTAAAATCTGTTGAACGTAGATAAATCCCCCGTTTGTATGTGACGGCCACTAGAGATAAATTTATGTGTTGTGCAGTCCCCTAGAGATAAGTTAGAATTAAGTTTATGTGTTGTGCAGTCCATAGAAAATACGGATCACCCTCTGGACCTTCTAGGATGCCGTTTGGCAACCTAGTGGTTCACATGGGGGTTGTGTCTGTACAAATTATCCTCTGGACCTTCTAGAATGTCGCTTGGGAATCTTGGGGTTCACATGGGGCTGTGTCTGTACAAATTACCCTCTGGACCTTCTAGGATGTCGTTTGGCAGCCTAGGGGTTAACATGGGGGTTGTGTTTCGTCTAATTCGAATATCCTCTGGACCTTCTAGAATGTCGTTTGGCAATCTAGGGGTTCACATGGGGATTGTTTCGAATGCTTCTGAGCTTGCTAGAATATCGTTTGGCAATCTAGGAGTTCACATGGGGTTGTGCTGTTAATATATGTTTTTTTTATTTTTATTTATAATTTTGTCTAAACTTTAACAGTAGTAGATATTTAATTTTGTATAGCTTTAGTAATATCATTATCAAAAAGTGCGTCACCTATATTGTCAATAAATGTCATTGGGTTATCTGCCCAACCTAATATTCTATTGTCATTTTTATCAGCAAACAACCATATCAATCCATATTTTGGTGATAAATGGTAACCAACATTTTTGATACAATTGCTTATTAATTTAGTTGCTATGCCAGTATAGCTTGAGGCTGCCCTAATCGAATTAAATCTCTTACAAAATTTGTTTGTTAGATCAAATCCGACATGTCGCTTTGATTGATAATGGTACATTTTATATTATATTTAATTGTTTAAATAGAAATAAATCCAGAGGTCCTGGAATCTCTTTCCACCTCCCAAATTTTGGAGAGGTGGTGGGTGGGGTTTCTGGTCTAGGATCCTCTTTTGGTTCAGGAACCTCATCTTAGTATACTACTCTCATTACAGAACTTTCCACTGTGTTCTAAGCCCAATAAATCGTACGTCGTTTACAAGTTTTGTTCCAAGATAAACTCACGTTGAAAAGCTTGTCATAGGTTAACCGGTATTTTTTGTAGAGACTGGGCTGTAAATAAATCCACTTGAGACTTGGGGTTGTTGCCATGCAGAAATTAGCAACACTCGCTGTGCCCTGCCGTCAACATATATAAAGAAAACCATACCAAAATAATAATGTTGGAAAGAGTAATCAATTTCCTTTAAACAATTACAAAAACACCTACCTGTAAACAAATTACATCGGTTACACTCACACAAGAAGAATTGGTTTAAAATTACATCGGCACTTCAAATCGTGAGTACTGACCCGGAAGTAATTAATTGTGGGCTGCCTCCACGTGGATGCAAGAAACTATCGCAGGTGCTCGAGGCGACTTTGATGTTGAAAGAAAAGTAATCTGAAGAAAAAAAAAATCATACCGGATGACAAAACTACCTCAGATTACCCTTATGACCTGTTCCGACATATGACCGTGTATATCATACTATACTATTATCTCTTTGGTAGAGGCCAGGTGTCCAGTCTAGCATGCATACAGGAATATGGACATGACGAGGGAGCGCATGAGCTTGATCTTGGACCTAAGCGTGATATTGCTGTCCTTCTTGATAGGCTTCATATTTTGAACCTTCACCTAGATACTTGAAACTTATCACTGTACCCAGCTTCTGTCCATTCACTCTTATTTCCTTGGATGCCACTCGGGTTGTTTGTTATTAGCTTGGTCTTTTCAAAGCTGATATCTATCCCTTACTTTAGTGATGCTTGGTTGAGACGGTTCACTAAGGTTTCAGTTCTTGTTCATCTCCTGCTAAGCCATTGATATCAGCGAAGCGCTGGTTGGTGACTTTTCTGCCCCTAACACTGAAGCTGCCCTCATGGTTTTCCAAAGCATCGGACATGATTCTTTCCAGGTAAATGTTGAAGAGAGTGGGTGAGAGAAGGCACCCCTGTCTGACTCCGATATGAAACTGAACCAACCTCCTGTGTTGCCATTGACGAGAACTGCGCTAGTCGTCTTGTCATACAGGTTTTCTATGGTGCTGATTAGTTTTACGTTTATGTTGTATATCCGCATGGTGGTCAACAAGGCTGCATGCTACTGAAGTCAAGAGAGACATGATAGAGGTCCTGTTGATGCTGTTGATACTTTTCAAAGAGGATTCTAAGATTGAAGATCAGGGTATCGTTTCACAAAACAACGTACACCCAAGATTATCTTAACTTTTTACGTACGACATTCGTAGGTGATTACAGGTGTTTCACTAACGAGAATTACCTACGTTTTTTCCTAAGTTCCCTTTACAATTTTACTTAACTTTATGGCAAGTACTAAGCAGCCGTAAGTGGCAAGTTTTAGGTAAGTATGTTTGTGGAGAGTGAGAGTCACAATGAGATTATATATATATATACTGTATATATATATATATGCTGCTTTCAACAACCCTTACTACTGCCTACCCTCATATATATATATATATATATATATATATATATATATATATATATACCGAATTGAGGGTCCTTTCTCTATTTTAAATCAAATTTATAAACGTTCTCTGTAAAACAAATAAATACGTAAACAATAATATGTGTATGATATATCTTACTTTGTTGATTATCCCCAAAAATATAAATAAGCGAGACATTAACTTATCAATTTTAATTATATTCCTGCAAAAAACTATACCAGAAAAGTTACGCTTTTATATACGGTATATCAGGGTCAGGGAGTGCAGATATGCAGAGAGGAATTCAATCTAATGTGATATAGAGTATATTGATGTTAGTAAGGAGATGAATCAAGATGCTGAAAATCTAAACCAGTTCATACCTTCTATTCAGTACGTATAATATTTTTTGTTTTGTTTACATGTGACAATGCCAACATTTCCACTCTTTATGGTAATAGCAACTATCTTTTAATGTCGTTGGTTTGGGATATCGTCATTTTTTAAGCGCATGATAGGCAATAAATATATGGCGGTCAGAATTACTGCTGGAGGAAGAATTTGGGAAAGTCAGATAAGAACCACCTTCCCACGGGAAGCTAATGGCAAGCTTTCTCACATACCCATATAGGCTGAGCCTGAGACTCGAACCCATGCTGACAGAGTTGAGACGGTAGTGATTAGACCACTCGACCACCCACAGCCCCGCTGTCTTTTAATAATGAAAACACATAATCAAACAGTCCTTACTGTAAACGATGATCATCATCGTCAGCAACATCTTTGCTATCACCAAAATCAGATAGTCGTATCCTCAAGAAACTGAAATTAATAAATATTTTAATAACAGTTAATACTAGGAATTCTTTCATGCAGACTGTCTGCTACTTTGATAGAAAAAAAACAAACAAAACATCTTATTAGCTAAAACAAGAAACTAATATTTATAAAAGGAACATCTGTATTATTAAAGAATATTTAAAATAGAAATGATAAAAAGCCTTGGTTGTTATTATCCACAACATTTGTACAGTATTGAATTCCAGTTAGATATTACGCAAAATTTCATTTCGACACAACTATTCTATAGGGGCGGACTAATATACTATTCCCACTGGTTCATATTGATTCCATACTGACATTAATAAACTATTTTCATTTTTTTTTCTTTTCATATTTCCATTTAAAATGCATATTTATACAATGTTTCCTCAGAGCTAGAAATGTTGTGATTAAGAAACATTGTTGCATTACGTAAACCTGAGCAAACTATTATTATAATAACTGATAAGCTGTCTCTGTATACATCAGATAAAATTGTGCATTATATCAAATTCGATTGAAATAATTCATTTAAGATGGCTGTTCACTATAGTACACAGAATTCAGGTAATACTGATTATCAAACATTAGGGCAATCACTCAAATAGCGACGGAAATTGGCAGGAAATCAAAAATATAGGACGTAAAAAATTAAAACTCTAATTGACTTGATTGTTTAATTACATTTTCTTCTGGCTTCTATTTCAAGTTTGTAGCTGTTTGCAGAAGAATTTTGCTATTCTCTTTTACTTCATAATTGCCAATTTGCTTGCCTTATTTACTGAACAGATTGGGATGTTTTAGTACAAGTCTACATAATGTCTCTTTTTATAATTAAATTGTATATTTTTTCAATGAGAAGATTCAGACATCTTTAAACAGTAGCTAATGACTCTTTTTTTATACAGCCTTACTATGGCATTTGATCGTAATATGCATTTTTTTTGTTCAAGTGAGCTGGTTTAGAAAGGTAATGTTACCAACCGACCCCCCAACCCCCACAAAACCCCCAAACCCCCAAAATAACAAATCCCCCCCAAAAAAACCCCAAACCAACAACAAGAAACAACAAAACAAACACCCCCACCCCCACCCCCAAAAAGAATATAAAGAACATTGCATCTTGTATGACATCCATGTGAACACACTAATATTCCATCGACGGTAAGAATGTGGATACGGTTGGGTGTTTAAATGCTGTTCAAAACATAAAATTTAAATGATTATCTTTTCTACGAAACTTTTATGAACAATGATGAGTATATGTGCTACTGTCACTTTGTTATTTATGTAATTTATTTAATTATGGTCTGGGCATTATTTAGATCAACTGCGAAAAAGCGAGACATTTTTTTTTCTTTGTCAACTTAAAGTGGTTCTTGTTTAATTGTTCTGACAAGGTTTACACTCAAGAAATGGAAGTCCAAAAAGCTCAAAAAATATGTAAAAACTATATAAATAAACAAATTCACGGAATTTTCTGAAAATTTAATTAGGTCACCCACATACCAATAGAAATATGACTATTAAATTTCATCTTTTGCTGACTCGAGCTTTTTATGCATAATATTGGTAACAACGTTTTATTTGTTTTTAAAACAATGTCCAATTCCAAACATTTTTAAAATATGTAAAAAATAATAATAACAAAAGACGGCCGTAATGCCCTGCAAATCAAATCATGCCATCGACGTTAGCGTACTGTTACGAATATGTAATTAAATTGTTTGTGTGTTAGTTTTAAAATTCTTTTTTATTTTAATTTTGTTTCATTACATTTTATTGTAATGATAATTTTCATTGGATTTGAATCTCTTTTCCGAAAATTGGCTTGACCCGATTAGATTATAATATTTTTTCAGCACTACTTTTAGCTCACTCTGGTTCATAGATTTCGTAAACATCAAGATAAAACGATTGGCTATTACCAAGGTCATTTTCTGATTGCGTGATAGTTCTAATTTGTAAACAACTTTTTTTAAAATTGAATTTTATAATAAGATTCGCTAAGTTCTTCCATGGCGGACGTGCCTACCGGTTGTGCGCTTCTATTGCGATGTTCAAATTAGTGTTACGTAAGTCCATCACGTGAGCTACCATGTGATCAAAAATCGAGGTTTAAAACAGTCAGTTGGTATTAAAATTATTCAGTCGTATTCTTACACTTTGAGGGAACAAGGTATTTCTATTGTTGTTGCCAAATTGTTGTGAGGTTCATCTATTTTTTGGAATTTAATAATTTATAATCTAGAAGACTAAACAAGTGTACTTTTTTATAAAAAGTTCTGGGACAAAGAATTTCAGTGGAAATTTATTCTGGAATTCTAAACGGAAACATTATAAACTGTGATTCAATCGAGGATCTGTTGCCATTAGTACAACAACCTCCTCTAACGTCATCGCCTCCATATTGGAATTTCATCGAGATTCGAACCTGGATTCAATTAGAACTGTTTAATGATAGGACTTATATTTTTCAATCCTAGGATTAATTTTTTGGATTATATTCACAAACCGTAAGTCCTATTTCCAATTTTTACATTGTTTTCAAGGGAAATAAATTATTTTGTTAAAATTTACAAAGCTTGTTGACTTCACTCTTTTCTTTTGTTACATTTGTGCGAGCCTACACGTAACAGTACCAAAAATGTTGGCAAAAATTCATTTGTATACGTTGAATGATTCTTGCCCATTGTTGCCAAAAATATTCTTGAGTAAGACAAACAGCTCCATATAAGGCAAGTGAAGTTCGTAGGAATTGTTTGTATACGTATGTGCCTGCTTCCATCAGACATCATTGCTATTTAGTTAATTTCATAACTTTCTTTAGTGTAGAGCATACTTATTTCTCCAAACAAATAAACAAATATAGTTTCTACAGTGTCATGTATAGACTTTTCAGAACTTGTAGACCTTAGTGGATGCAGTGGATAGGAAGATTAGACTACTCATTGTTTATATGGATCTCATTCTAATAATTGGAAACATAAACTTAATAGTTCATATAATTGTATTTCTTTGCATTAATGTATCATTAAAGAAACAAAAAGAATTAAATCTTTTTTTATGATATAGTTAAAATTATTAGTCAGATATGGTCATAAACTTAATATGTTGAGAGAATTATGAAGTGTGTATGTGTGTGTGTGTGTGTGCGTGCGTGTCTGAGAGAGAGTTTTCTGTTTATTGCTGGATTTCGTAGTTGAGAGAATGGAATATTAACTATATCAAAATGTAGTTTAACTTGCATGTATAAAGAGAGAAAGATAGAAAGATATCATTTTGAGACGATCCCCCCAATTCCAACGAAATTGATCTACATCATGTCTTAGTGTAAGCTATACAATGTAATTTTATTCCAAGGTTTGACGAGCCTATAAACAGAGAGGGAGAGTTATGGCATCAATTAATTGTGATTTTTTTGTCTTCTTCCGATTTTGGTCTTATAGCGCAAATAATTTCAGCAAAAGTGAAATTAAAACTTAACTGAAACTGTATTCTTAGTATTGCAATGAATATCAAGTAAGTACAGATGGTTGTAGCTGACGCAAAGGATGACATGAAACGTCACCTTTACCTTCTCATGTATAATGGAGGACTCTGCTGGTATGTCGTTGAAAACGACAGCATGAGGACTTCCAAGTACATTTTTAAATGAAAACGAAATAGAAGTCGATAAATTTAGTGAAGTGATTAGATAACCATTTTGATACAGACAGCTAAAGAAGTATGGGTTAGTAGTTACCTTCAACAGGTAAGTTAATTTATGTTTATTCATGGACTTCTAGTTCCATAATCTCTCTCTCTCTCTCTCTCTCTCTCTCTCTCTCTCTCTCTCTCTCTCTCTCTCTCACACACACACACACACACACACACACACACACACACACACACTGTTTTCCCATTAGACAGACAAGGCAGCTGCAGCTTAAAGCGGAAAAAAATTCAGGCAGAGGCAGAATTTAAGGTATCAAAATCTGGATTTGTTAATAATGTATTTTATTTTGCATGTAAAAATGAGAAACTAGCTACAATTTTTATAATGTTCAAGGGCTAAGGTCGTAACAGACTTTAAATCCAGACCGGATTTAAGGCTTTATTTTGGGTGGGTGGTGGATGTAAAATCATAAATCCGTCCACACACACACACACACACACACACAC
>JAECUM010028787.1:0-18859 GCA_016617855.1 Megalonaias nervosa | reverse complement strand
ATATATATATATATATATATATATATATATATATATATATATATATATATATATATATATATATATATATTCAATTGGGTTATTAAACTGTTATTAGTGTACTTTTCTTAGTTTCTAATTATCTACCATTAAAAAATTGGTCACAACATGTACAAACTTAAAGCTTCAGAAATACAACAGATTCCAGTCTGTGACAGAAACAGAGTGAAAGGATTAAGACCCACAGTGGGAAGATGGATATTCCATGAAACATTATGCGTGTACTTATATGTACATAACAGAAAAATAGCTAAGCTTGATGACAATTAACATGAGAGTTTAGCCCAACAAACCAATAAGCATCCAAATCTTCACATTATTTTTCTAAATTTGGTATACAATAAAATTTAAGTGTTCCAAATATCACCAAGTAATGCTTATCAAAGTGAGGTGTTCAAGCATACATGTCATTTGTCTTTTGATCAAAATGATCATTATACACTAACAATCATCAACAGGTTTTGTCTGCCAAGATCTAACATATGCAGCCTCGCCAATCCCTTTACAATCACTTGAACTTTGATAGTCTGTACACTACATGACTCATACTTGCTCTGTAGAAATGGTTCAGATAAAATATAAGTTCGCCAACAAAATTCTTGCATACCAAGGTCTCAACTTTTGATTCATTCAAAATTAAAAGTATGCATATTTTTATGTGGATTTCAGGATCTTGAATAAGCCTATGTCATATTTTTATGTGGATTTCAGGATCTTGGATAAGCCTATGTCATTTTTTGGAACAAGATCAAATCTCTCAAGAGCAAGTTCAAGTTTCCAGTCAGCTTATAAATCAAAGTCCGTTATATCTGGACAATATCCTGAAGGAGATCTCTATTGGTGTAAGAGTTGCATATTATGTACACTCATATCCACACAATCATGCTAGAATAAAGAAACTATATTTATGAATAAGTATACTGATGCACAAATGTGCACTGAAATGGTACTAACACTCCCACCCACATATTTCTCCCAGATCTACCTGAATCTGTGTGTCTATTTCAGTCCACATGTCCTGCCCCACCTGGTGCCTCTTTACGACTGACTGTCCAAATTCACCATCACTCAAGTAGTCCTCTACAAATGGAACAGAAATAGGAAAAATATGAGAAACTATAAACACATTAATAGATAGACATACACAGCACTTATTAACTGAGTTGATGAATTTATTTGAGGTCTAGACCATATCATTCTTTATGCATTAGGTCTAAACCATACCATTCTTTATGCATGACAGCTAAACCAAATCATTCTTTATGAGGTCTAAACCATATCATTCTTTATGCACGAGGTCTAAACCATATCCAATGTTTTATCTACCCATGCTTCACAAGTCAAATACGCAGACTTTTTGGATTTGACGCATGCAAATCAACGACGGTACGTAAATTGACACACCCCAATGTTATATTTTGCTGATTAACACAAAACAAAGGTTTGGTCTAAAAATTGTCACCGGTACATAAATTGATGCACACCAATGTTATGTTCTGCTGATTAACACAAAATGGAGGTTGCTGTAACTACTTTATTGGCTAGATTACAACTCTCGCAAACAGGGAAAACATGTGCACATCAGTTCTTACGCTGATGTTATTATAATATAGGGTTACAAGTGAGTGTGGAGCCTGGAGCTGACCTTATGTGACCTGTAACTGTCGCATCATTTGTAGCAACAGGATGTTAGAACCATATAATCACCACACACAAGAAAGAGGCGGAAAATAAACATGTGATTTTAAAGTGATTCTCATGAAAAACTATTATTTTATGCGCATCCTTGTCACACAACGAAGCAACAATTTCCATTCGTTCAATTGTATGCCTTGCGTTGTTCCAAGATACTGTCAGTGTTTGACTGAAAATGGCATCCAAGGCAAACAAATTAAAATAGATCCGAAACAAACGAAATTATCATTTGGATCATGTTTTTACAACTGACCGTCGATAATAGTATTGTTATTGAACCAGTGAAGCCTTCATCATCTAAAGATGAGGTACCCATTACTCGTAAGATAAAACGTAATTTTGTGCAGCAATAGCTGAAAACATACAGCTGGCTACGTTTTCAAAAAGTTAAGTCTAGTGAAGAATGTGACAGTGAAGACGCCTTTATGTTTTGCCATATATGTACAGAGGCTAAAAAAAACCTCGATGACTAAGTGTGCAATAAACAATAACTTTCAGAACAGTACACAGGCAAGGCATGCTGGTTTACCAGAACACAAACTGCTGATTGAAGGTCCACAGTACCAGGCAGATTTTAATGCAGTTTTACAAACAAGACATAGCAGTGAAAGTGCTACTTAAGTGTGTACATTGGCTGAGTGTAGAAGACATCCCTTTTTTTAAAATACAAATCTCTTCCTAATTTAATACATGACTTAATAGCTGAAGAAACTGATGCCATTGGCATTCTGAAGAAATCTGCCGTTCAGTACAACTCGGCTACTACCTGTTCATAGTTCATAGGTACTGGAGAGCCTGTCAAACGTTGTTGAGGATAGTCTTATACACGACCTGCAAAATTCGTCATTTGTGACAGCAATGGCTGATGAAAGCGCTGACATATCCAACAATAAATGTCTTGTCATATATGTTCAGATTATTTCTGATGACATGAAACCATCAACAAGATTTTTAACAAATATAGAATGTTCAGATGCTTCTGGCAAAGGAATTGCCTTATTGGCTTTAGTCACATTATATAACTAATATTTTTGTTGTGTATTTGAATAATATAACTATTTTTTAAAAACTACTGAAGACTGATCATCAGCTTGAATAGGACTCATTGGTTTGGATTTTGACACAGTTTTTTGCCTTGATGAGTCAAATGACTTACATGAAGCCATTTGTAGATAAAACACTGAACATCATTCTTTATGCATGTGGTCTAAACCATATCATTCTTTATGTATGAGGTCTAAACCATACCATTCTTTATGCATGAGGTCTAAACCATATCATTCTTTATGCATGAGGTCTAAACCATATCATTCTTTATGCATGAGGTCTAAACCATACCATTCTTTATGTATGAGGTATAAACCATACCATTCTTTATGCATGAGGTCTAAACCATACCATTCTTTATGCGTGAGTTCTAAACCATATCATTCTTTATGCATGAGGTCTAAACCATACCATTCTCTATGCATGAGGTCTAAACCTATCATTCTTTATGCATGAGGTCTAAACCATATCATTCTTTATGCATGAGGTCTCAACCATACCATTCTTTATGCACGAGATCTAAACCATATCATTCTTTATGCATAAGGTCTAAACCATACCATTCTTTATGCATGAGGTCTAAACCATACCATTCTTTATGCATGAGGTCTAAACCATGCCATTCTTTATGAATGAGGTCTAAACCATACCATTCTTTATGCATGAGGTCTAAACCATACCATTCTTCATGCATTTATCTGAGATCTAAACCATACCATTCTTTATGCATTTATCTGAGGCCTAAAATATACCAGTCTTTATGCATTTACCCAAAGTCTAAAACAAACTGCTTTATGCATTAATGAGGTCTAAAACATATTGTTCTTTATGAACAAATTGAAGGATAAAATGAAGCCAACAAATGAACAAAGAAAAAAATATGAAGGATATATGATATGATAACTGCAGAAGAGTGTTAGGATTGTTACATAAAGGACATGCAGCTAACAGACAATTTTTCAAAATACCAGAGTTGCATCCCCTACCTCACTCTTCTATTAGAATGTTCTAAAAATCTGTAATTAAAAAATTAAGTAGAGAACACATCAACAGAGAATTCATCAAAAAGTATAGCGGGCAGGTTGGTTTCACTTCAATGGCTTCAAGTACATTGGCTTTAATGGATAAAGGTCATTACAAACTGGCAGTACTGAACTGAATAATAATAGAGATTAGGTATATTGGTACCAAACTTTCAATAAAACTATGAAGCCACATCTTCACACATTTTGTAACACATCTGTCAAATGTTTGTTTTCTTATAAACAAATAATTGGTTATCATGCTTCCGCTCTATTCAAACAGTAGGTAAATCTGATATGATGTTTTAAGCTGTTTATAGGTTTATAGCAGTTTAAAAATTAAACTCACGCATTCTCGAGATTTCGCAGGCAGCTTGGTTTCACTTGACTGGCTTCAAGTACACATCATTATTAGTAGCTTAATTATAGAGAGAGAATTCATCATAAGAAAACATGCAGAAATAGTTTATATATACTATGGCTTCTATAAATGGCTTCAAATTAATGGTTTCACTGCAATGGCTTCAAGTACTGGCTTTATCTTTAATTTAAAAGTGAGTAGAGAACAAAACATTTAAAAGTATTAATGTATTATGTTACTGTCACCTGGGTATAAAAAGAAAAAAAAATTCAACATATTTTAACAAAATCTAAAAAATCTATCATGGATAAGGTTAATAATTTAAATTTATCTTTGAAACAAGATAGAAGAGCAGGAGAACGCCAGCATGGTCTGTTGAGTGATGGATGTAGTAGGTGGTGTCATAGAATATGTGGTACCAGAATCTCTCAAGTATAGAAAATTGAAGATGCAAGAAGAATTTGTATGGTTCTGCTTGGAATACCATGTAGATGGATGACATATCAGTCAGACAACCTCAGTTTGAAAGTTCAAGATCAATTGATCTGGAAGATCAGGATCGAGGACAGCTGTCAGGTTTGACAACGTCCATTCAACAACTATCAGATATGGATGCTCATCCATCTGCAATGGAAGATCAACTGACTGCTATGGAAACTTCAACTCCTAACAATTCTGATCTCCAGGATCCTTCAGTTGAATATCAAGCACCAGTCAACTATCAAGAATCTGTTATTCTGGAATCAAGCCACAGCATGGAGGCAGAAGCTGATGACATGGAAGTAGAATATGAAGCAACCTGATCTGTGTGTATGAAATGGATTCTTAATGTAGCTTTAAAAATTTTCAGTCATATTGCTACAATGTCTGCAGTGTGGCAGTTTATAGTGATGTCTAGCACTGGAGCATCATGCCGCAGACATGTAGTATGATGTCCCACCCCGTCACATTATCCTGACACCAGGCTGACCAGTCCTAACACTAACCTCTTAATGCTGAGCACTTGCCGAGGCAGCAGTTAGTACCATTTTCATAAGTCTTTGGTATGACTCAGCCAGGGTTCAAACCTGCAAACTCATGCATCTGAGGCAGATGCTCTAACCACTAGGCCACCGGAGCGGTTTATGAAGCAACCTGAATGATAGTGAATGGTGCAAGTGAGAGAAAAGGTACACTATTAGTTAATTCAGTTGGATATATGTATGTTCTGCTAAGAAAACCTAAACAAGGAGAAGCATACTGACGTTGTTTGAAGTGCATGGCAAGGGTCACATATCATGGTGACATCTTCGCTGCTGGAGTCAATGGTCATATACATTCACCAATGTCAGGGCAGATGCTTTGGGCAGAATGTAATGAAAGTGTTTGTAGACAGCCATTTGAATCTGCATGCAGAATTGTGGATGAAATGATATCTGAACATGTTCCACCTGGACAACCTAAACATTTGGCTCGAAAGACGAACAGACAATGTGAGAATGTTTGTCCTCTTCATCTTCAGGATTGGATTTTGAAATCATCAATGATGCCATCCCCAAACACTTCTCATTTGGAGACACTGAAGTTAATGATAGATGGCACATCATATTTGCCTTGAAGCGACAACTCTGATTACTGAAGACAGCAAAGAATTGGTTTGTGAATGCCACATTCAAGGTGGTTTGTAAACCATTCCATCAATTATTCAGTATACATGGATTTATTACATCAGAAGGGGTAAATTGGAAACAAGTTCCTCTTTTCTTTGCTTTGATGTCAATCAAGTGAATGGCCAACTTCAAGGCCATTTATTAAAGAACCAAAGGGTCACACTACCAGGTGAAGTAGGCGACTAAGTTGCCAAAAAAATGTAAACTTTGCAAAACAACTTTGCCCTTTAGTTTTATGAAAGGAATATTGAAAGACCATCCTATCTGAGATGCTCCATTGCCTTGGCCAGGTTATTCATGTTATTTTATAGCTCAAGGCACAACGTAGGCTTCAAGCCATCAAATAGTTGGCATTGATATCAACTGCACCTACAAACAAACTCTTGCACATTCACATTCATAGCTGATTGACCATTAACCCCTTCCCAAGTAAGTTAGCAACTATTACTGCCCAATTTCCACAAGTTACCCTTTGATGTTGAAAACAAACAAACTTGTATTTCGAAACTTAAACTTATGTAAAAAGCAATTTGTGTTTTAAGAATAGAATCGGTAAATAAATATTTGAACTGCTGCGTGTACATTATTTGCTTCATAAAAATCAGTTTGGAACCGTAAGTGATCCTGTCATGGAGAAATAATGGTGGACATTGCTGTGTCTGGGAAGTACCACTTTATTAGACTATCTTTTTGTAAACCATTGGTCAAATATATTCAGAAAAATATACAATTCATCAAAAGCAGAGTCTAAATATTACGTTACTGAAGATTTAGCTTTAAATGCTATTATGTAGGTCAGAAACATATTGGACAAGGCTGTGTTGAGCAATTTGGGAGACGGTGTAAAGTCAAGGTTTTATTCCGAGTTCACTCATGTTTGTGAAAATATGAAGAAGAAACAAAAAGCAAAGCAACTACTATTTAACCAATGCCTAACATATGGTTACACCAAGTAAACAGACAAATAACAAAACCTTACATTTGCAATCCTTTCAATGGACTGTTGTAACAGAGATATAAAGTGAGTGGTTACATTAAGAAAACCCCTCTTTCTAAAAATAATAGATGCACTTGCATGTTGGCTATGTCAATTTGGTTGAAAAAAAGGGTTTAGTTCATTCATAAACTAAATTTAATTCTTCAGTGTGTTGTCTATGAACAGTTATGGTAAAGCTTTATTGGCAACATAAAAATTAGGAAAAATAGTATGACCTGAAAGACGCGTGCATTTGTTCTCATGTACATCGCACAGGGGTTGTTTCAAACAAATTTAGAAATCTTTTCAACTGCCATTTTATTGTGAACTTTTAGAAAGTAAAAAGAAAAATTCTTGATTAAGGGTAGTTGATTAAGCATTTGTACTAACTTGCATTTATAATACTGTAATTTAGTTATTCAGTTAAAATTCATTACCATGTATAGCTTTAGTTATTCGCTTTTTAAGTCATATTGCCACAATATACTACATATGAATATACCATATTTACTGCATGTTTTCGGACATTGTTTGTTTTCGGACACCGTTTTTTGGGGGCAAATATAATATTTAAATGCCTTGTAATTTTTCGAACGTTGCTCCACTATAATTTTTCTACAATTTATGTTTTCGGACACAATCTAAGAAGATCTCTGCTTCATTTTAAAGTAAAATTCACGGTGTGTTTGCCATTAATTTAACTGATACAAAGTTCGCTTCATTTCGTCGCCAATTATTTAATGTGAAAACGAACTTCCATGGATTGGTTGTCAGTGTAGACATCGTTACACACGAAACTACTTCACGCAGGTGTGACAGTTATGGCTTTGATTAAAAACCATGATCCCTGCTTTATATCATTAAACAATACATCAGAGAGTCAGTATGGATTAGTAAATTCATTGGCATCGTGCAACAAAACAAACCCCTTATCCCCGAGGCATTATGTACCACGGGTTTAAATGTAGTTATTGTTCTACAGGTAATAAATCTCTTTGTAGACGATAAATACTGATTGTGGGTTCAACATGTTCGGTACATCGTGTGCTCTTTTAACGAAATCCAGATGGCTGCCCTTTATTTCCAAACACACCTGTCAAAGGAATCCCACAAATTATCGTAGGAACAATTATCACCTAGACACCCTGAAATCTCCAACATGCATCAAAACAATCTTTGAGCAGTCGATTGTTTCGAGTTGGCAGGCTCTACTCATTTTGAAGCTACCCTCGGCTAGGTGGGAAACAAAAAGAAAAGAGAACCATAACAAACAGATCACCTTTATTTAAAAAAAATACCAACATATTAACGACTCATATATTGCAACTTGCTTGTTACTTTTACCCTTCCTAGCCGTGCGTACAACACTCACCCCATATGGAGCCTCTCATCCTTGGTGCTCTAAGATTAGCCCTCATACATGTACCGGTATTTCTACTCTCGATACTAAAATGTTTGTGTCATAAATATCTTCAGAATTATAATTCCAAATTTTATTTATTTAGTTTATATTAATATCTTAATTACACAGATATAAAGCTTGCATGCATTTGTAAGGCAGATTTTATTGATCACTGATTAGGTAGTAATGGGTTAAACTGGATTGCACGATTACTAATATGGCAGCTATTTTGGAAAATACACACACAATCGTGGCTCTAATACATGTATGGCTGCATTTTCTGGTGGATGGACATGTATCAAATAGACAAAAAAGGCAAGTAATGCCTGTTTTTCATTCATTATCCTTTCCGTGGTGTTAGACAAAATACTTGTTTTACTTCACGGCAGCACGTCGTCATGTGAGCTAATGGTAACTTCGTTACGGACGGGTGGGGGGAGACAAATCTGTCTTCCCCTGTTTGTTTTCAGACACCTAATTAAAGAATTTAATATGTATTCAGACAACAAAAAAAGTAATTATTTTTTGCCATCTGAAAACATGCAGTAAATACAGTAATAATTTTTAAACATGCACCAAATGTGTGTATAATATAGATAGAACTCAGAAAATTTTCTACTTGAAAATAAATTATCACTTAAACCCAATGTTATATGCGAATATGAATACTGGGAAACAGGGCATAATTCAGATAAGAGAATGAAAATAACACACACACACACACACACACACACACACACACACACACATTGCATCTCTTGCTTTGCTCCCACTTCTCCCTATTCAGCTCACTTCTCCCTTCTCCCTGTTCTGTCCAAAAGGAGAAGTCACTTCTCCCTAAAATTCAAGTCAAGCTTGACCCCTGTGGATCAAGGACAATTTTGGTGATTTATAATGTCAAAACAGTAATGGGAGATTTTGAACAGGCAATGTGGGTTTCAGCCAAAAAAGTATTTGGTGATGATCTTAAATTAAGTGAATGTCTGTTCCATTGGCAGAATGCTGTCTTTAGGAAGATACAAGAATTTTGTCTCCTTCCTATGCTGAAGAAGAAAACGTCTAACCTTCTTTGAGATCTGATGGTGTTACCATACCTACCTTCTGATTAGATCCAGCCAATTTTGGAACATATGGAAAGAAAAATTGTTTGAACCCCCAATGTGTCGTCTGATGGGTTACATAAACACTCAGTGGATTCACAATTCACTTTTCAGCTATTAATCTTGAAGTGTGTATGAACAGCCCTTTTGCACAATTAACGATGTGGAGGGCTGGCACCATACTCTGAATTTAGCCACTAACAGTACCAGTCTCAACTTCTACAAGCTAGTGAACCTACTTTACGATAAAGCCACTAATGTTAAACACACTTGTGAGTTCTTGTCAAATGGCATCATAATGTATCGACAACGCAAAACATACAAGCAGTTGCATCGACTGATCCATCAGGCATGGATGGAATTTGTGAATGGAGACATCACTGAGGAGTTAATGAAAAGACGTAGCAAACCAACATCTGCGCATTTTGATGTTAATTAAAAAAAACAAAACTTGGGTATATTAGCTTAGAAGAGACGGTGATGCTTTCAAATATTACCACGTATTCAAATATTACTATATATTCAAATATTACCATGTATTCAAATATTACTATGTATTTAAATACTACCATGTATTCAAATATTACCATGTATTCAAATATTAGCATGTATTCAAATATTACTA
Source organism: Megalonaias nervosa (assembly GCA_016617855.1). NCBI lineage: Eukaryota > Metazoa > Mollusca > Bivalvia > Unionida > Unionidae > Megalonaias > Megalonaias nervosa. Next base: position 8,943 of record JAECUM010028787.1, on the reverse strand, counting down.
TATATTCAATTATTACCATGTATTCAAATATTACCATATATTCAAATATTACCATGTATTCAAATATTACTATATATTCAAATATTGCCATGTATTCAAATATTACTATGCATTCAAATATTACTATATATTCAAATATTACCATGTATTCAAATATTACTATATATTCAAATATTACCATGTATTCAAATATTACTATATATTCAAATATTACCATGTATTCAAATATTACTATATATAAAAATATTACCATGTATTCAAATATTACTATATATTCAAAAGTACTATTAATTTTACTACACAACTACTACATTCAAACCCAGTTATCTCGATCATGTCGTCGGTGTAAAAAAAAATCGTCAACATAACCAAGTCCCGAGATATCAAGGTTCATAAAAACTGTTAACGTAATTTTAAAGATGTCCTTGACCTTTATTCCTGTCTCTTACTCTTAGTTTTACTGGAACATTGCCGATAAACAGGTCGTAGTTTTAAGACTAATAATTGCTTTATCTGACTACAGTTTTACTCTAATAACAAGTACCATGACTTCATAACTTTTTAAACAGAATTCAGATTCCAGCTGTACATAGCAGACAATACAAAAAGAACAGTGTTAATAATAAATTACATGTATACATGTATGTGCACTCTGAAATAAAGGTACTCCATTTCTCCTTTAATTCCAGTCAATGTATATTTTTCAGTGAGCATAATATAGTTTAAATATTCCTCAGTAAATAAAATAACTTTATCTCCTGAAGAAAAAAAAAACAAAAAGCTTACCTAAGCCTGACCACCCCCATGTAAGCTAAATGGATTCACTTGTCTTTGCAGGCAGGAAAGAAATATGATATACATGTACCTATAACTGCCATGAATTTAAATACAGATATTATTTAATGGAAATTGATACACTGTAATGCATCACTAAGTAAAATTTTACGGGCTCAAGACATAATCAGAAGCTGAACAAATAAAAAACCAAAACCTTAATAACCATACGACCTCAGCTAATACATTCTAATGGCTAAAAGAAATGATCGGGGTTTTTATCCATTCAAATGGCCATTGAGATGCATGTGCGCTCTAAATAATTTGTATTTATTATGAAGATCTTTTAATTTTTAAAAAAAATCCAATTCAGTGATTTTCGGACACTGAATAAATTTATAATACTGTATTTAAAAAAATAGTACTCTCGTTTTATGTACTGTATAATCCACTGTCGACCAACACATGTAAACAAACAATTAACCACTATATGTATTGTCCAGCAGTGTGTGGCTGTTTAGTTCGTACAGCATTTACATACTACATGTACTTAAAATGGCTGAGAATTTGGGCTGCCTCAGTGCCCAAGACAAGAAACATAAACTTCTTTAATGAGGCTACCAAGGGAAAGAGGTTACTCATAGGGAAATGAAAACCTGTCACCAAGCTTTTTATTTTTTTATTAATTAGGCATAAGTAAAACTTGTACTATTTTAAAATACACATGAATTCCAAAACAGAGTAACGCATATAATTATGATCAACCTGCACAAAACAAAACTTGCACAACAAAATAAATTTGTTCCAATCACCTATAACTATGGAAAATGCAACACTCATAGATTTAATTGCATTAATCAGAAATGTCCTGAATCAATTGCTGATGAGAATGAGATTGCAGACTCCATTAGCATTGCTCAGGAAGAATTTTCTAATTATGTACATGTAGATGATGAAGCTACAGTGAAATGGCTGAATGTGTTAAAAGAATTAAATTGTTTGTGGAAAGTATAGCTGGTGTTTAACATATAAAAACGCAAGTGCTTTTAAATCATTTCATCGAAATAAGCGGGTACACATGTTACTTCGGACCAAATCTTATGCCTGACATAACGGGGTTAACAACTTAACAGGGGTCGAGATAAGTGTGTACAAATTAGCATAACAAAGAAGGATTTTTTCAGGACCAGACAGAAATGCTCAACATAAACAGGTTCACGAGATAACCTAGATCAAGATAAGTGGGTTTGACCGTATTAATATAATTAATTTAGTACTACCAGTTTGTAATGCACTGGTAAATGAACTTTATCCATTAAAGTCAATACCTGAAGCCAGTGAAGTGAAACCAAGCTGCCTGCTATACCTTTTGATGAATTCTCTACTTATATTTTTAATTACAGATTTTTAGAATATTCTAATAATCTGATGAAATCTCTATATAATTTCGCAAGTAATAATAATGACTATTTTAGTAAAAGCAATACTTGGAAGAAAAAAAAATATTTTTTAATAATCAAATATTTATATCGATAGCTATTGGGTATGTATTTATTTTGAAGGCCAATCGTCTAAGATGACTGATCTCCTAAATTTCTTAGGATGACTGACCCCCAAATTTTAGGAGGTCAGTTGACTTTTTATACTGGAGGTCACTATTTCCGGGTGGTCGGTCAACTTTTAATACTGAATGTCAATCATCCTGGGTGGTCAGTCACCTGGTATTCCTTTAAATTGTAGAAAAGTGTTGATATGGGCTGCCAGATGAGATATGCCTGAAAATTTGAATTTTCGTTCCGATGTTAAATGACCTCATAACACACTACACAGCACCGTTATTTAGGCAGTAAGACAGCCACCTAAAAGCACAATATAGGGAAGGCATCTTACATTGTAGGACTAAGGAATGCCACGAATGCCAAAGTCGGTTGAAGTCGTATGTTTCTTTAATTAAATGAATAAAAACATACTAATGTTGATGAGCGTGATTAGATACCTTCACTTCGTTAAAATGACTCAACTCTTGTTTAGCCAACGTCAGCATTTCTTGCTCTATAGTCTAACTATACCTCCCTGTTTGTTTGTACCCCCCTACGAATTTCAATAACAGAAATCTTCAATGTGATAAAAAGTTCACAGAACTTTGTCAATTCATCGATTTATAATTTCTAACCTGAATGGCCCTAACACTGGCATTCTTTGTCACAACATTGTGACACAGTTCATCCAATTCAGTAACTGCTGGATAATTCCGTAAGTTACCATAATGTTGAGAGTTTAGGGTTATATCCTTTGCACACATGTACATAAAAATTACACTGCTTGTTAAATCCACATTAAAGGCAAACTGGTAATTGTCAATCTTTTCCTTTGCTCAATTTGACATTGTAAATATCGGAAGCAGACAACATAGTATTTTCCTTCTACGTACATACATGTGTAGTCGTGCATACATCCCTTCGCTGAAAATGGACTTGTCCAGGAACTGGAAATAACTAGAAAACTGGTCGTCTTTTACACTGAAAACATCTGTTTGGAATGAAACACGCAGATGATAATGGTGTTAAGGTCCCACCTTTGTCCTACAATGTAAGACGTATCACGTTATTTATGTTTTAGTGCTACGTCTTACTACTCAAATAATTGCCTTGTATAGTGTGTTCCAATGTCGCTTGACATCGGAACGAGTAGTCAAAGTTTCAGGAATATCTCACACTTGGCAGCCCATATGGACACTTTTCCACAAATTGATATGTAATTAATATACTTACTGTGCTGTTTTTATCCTGGTGGAATCAAAATTTGACACAAGCAAATGGACGCATTTTCATGTTCCACTGACATACATTTGAATTTGTTGAAATGCAACAGTAGTCAAGGTATGCTGAGGTATGCTGAAGTGGTTTATGTGGGAGATATGTTTCTTGAACGAAACGAAATGTTGCTTACAGTTCCAAGAGGCATAATATACTTTTATTCGTTTCGTTAAAGAATAATATTTCAACTTAATCCAATTTTGGCATTCCCGGCTATCATCGCTTTCCAGCCAACTGAAATGTAGGCCAACATAAATTTAAAACAGGTCCATTTCTTTTGTGAGAATATGAATTTATTAGAGAAAAGACATCAGAGTAAGTAAAGTCTGACTAAACTATTATGGCTTTACTTTGTAGAAAAGCGTCATTATTGGTTGCCAGTTGTGTGAGATATTCCTGAAAATTTTACTTTTGCTACAATGTTAGTTGACATCAAAACATGCTACACAGTGCCGTTAGTTAGGCAGTAAGACCCAGAGACCCTATACATAAATATCAGCGTTGCGGTCTTACATGTTGGACTAGGTCCCACCTAGGCATAATCAGGTTTGAAATTAAAAATCAATAAATTAACTAAAAGTTCTGTGCATCTTTTATCTCATTTGTGCTTTTCATTTTTTAAATCAGTAGGGGGGTACAAACAACACGGTTCCCACGCTTTTCTAACGATAAATTTCCAGGTCATTTCCAGGGTTTTTCCAGGATGAAATTCATTTTTTCAAGGTTCACATATGACCATTACAGAATGGAATTCAAGAACATTTTAGATTATAAAACATGCATTTTCTAAATCTAAAGATATTTCTCTTTCAAGACTCTCCAAAACATCTATGTCAGAAAAGATGATCCTGCACAAAACCACAAAATGTATCACACGAAACAAGTTTGACTATATTCCTATAAATTGGCATGGAAAGACATTTCAATGCTATGTGGAAACAACATAATGCACATAAATTAGTTTTGTTTCCTTTCAAACATTTAATTCTAAAGAATTCAATAGCAATATATATGCATGTTATACAAAGTAAACATTTCCTATGACAGTATGAAAAAAACAATAAACGCAAAGTATTAGAATCTTATCTTATAACGTAAAAAGTTTAACCCTGAATTTATCTGTGCCAATAAAATCCCAAACAAGATTTTTTAAAACAATCTAAACTCCTTAAGACAATTTGGTTAAATATCCATCAGTTGAAAAACATTTACAAAAGGGATGATTTAAATTTTGACAAAAGACCTAAAAATTATATATTGTTGTATAAACAAGGAACAAATTTTCTGAAAAATCAACTTGTCTTCTTGTAAATCGATAAACCAATCCCCAAACTTGTACTGATACAGGGGTTCGTATAGTTTATTAATATATAATACACAGAATGACAATTTTCCATTTCTCCTGTATTCTATTCAAGATATGAAACCAATGCTTCAAGCTACCTGTCTCTGTTTAATAGTTTCGCACCAAAGTTCAGCTCAGAGATTCAACACTTTGGACAACAAATTTGGCTTAAAACGAACAGTAGTCCGTTTTCTAATCCGGGTTTCCTCCAAATATTCCCACGCCATTTTTCACATTTTGGAGAGTTAGGTGGGGGGGTCAGTTGGTTGGTTGGCTGATTGAATTTTTACGGCGCACCAGCACTGTTAGACTACTTAGCGCCATACAAAAGGTTATATGTTTGATCATTTAAAAGTGGTAAAAGGTTTCGTATCGACCAGCGATACAAAACCAAACAGTTGAAAATAAAACAATAAGATGATAATGGTGATAAATAAATAAAGCTTCCCAATCAATGGGGAATGTAAATGGTGTATGATAATGAAGACAGATGAAAGGTAATTAAAATTTAGGGATGGAATATATAGCACATAAAACTGCTCAAGGTGATAGCATAAAAGCTATAACTTATAATAAATGTTTACTTCCTTCAGGAATTCTATAATACAAGACACACTCACTGTATCAAAGAGCTCCCTAATGTCATGCACATGGTAATATTGATCACACATAGGTTGGAGGTCGAAACACTCCAACATAAAGTGCTTAACGGTGAAAGGTTCATTGCAAGAAATGCACTCTGGTGGGTCTTCTTATTTTAGTATGTGGGAGTGGGTTAAATAAGTATGACCAATTCGAATTCTTGCAATGACTACCTCCTCCCTATGGACAGCTCTGTAAGAAGGAGTCCATTCTCCTAGGGTTGGCTTGATGGCATGAAGTTTGTTATTCATGGCATCATTCCATGATGCCTGCCATTTCGGACATAAACATTCTTTGATACTAGATTTAAAATCAGTATACAGTATTTTAAAATCAGATGGTTCTAGTGATAGGGCCCATTTTAGCAGCACGGTCTGTTTTTTCATTACCTTTAATGCCAATATGGCTGGGTAACCAACAGTATACTATATTGTGGGAGGTACTCAGCTTAGTATGTTTGAGGAGAATATTGGCTAATAATGGGTTCTTCAGTTTCCTATGATGTAGTGACTGAAGTACTGATAGTGAGGTTGGGGGTCAATGCAGTTGCATATTGAAAATTTGGAATTTGCCACCACTGTGCATAGCAGCACATGGAAGTCACTTACCAACAGGCCTAGCAAATTTAAACAATTTTGTATTGTCTCACACCTGCATGAAATTGATAGGAAAATTATTTCTTTTCTCATAAATGGCAAGTACAGTATTGTAATCGTTATGTCTTTAATCTGCTGACAGACTAGACGAAACAACAGCGTAGATGAAACCGGACCCGTACTCACCATTTGCATTACTTGTCACATGACTTCACAAATCTCAAACAACAACATCAGAAGTCCAATAGTAACGTGACATCAACAACAAACTCCTCTTTAATGTTGTTGTACAAAAATTCAATTATTTTAAATTTAAGTCATATACCTTTTGTAAAAGCCTGAAAGAACATAAAATTCTCAACATATTTATTTTGAGAACAACTTCAAGAAACCTGTCGCTGTCACTGCAATCTGGCCAGTTGGATTCATCAAGCACAGAGCACATGTCAACATGGTAATCATGTGATACAACAAAACCGCGGTAGTTGTTCTCAGAATAAATATTAGAATTTTGTGTTTTTTCATTTTTGTATTTTTATTACAACCAGTATATGACTGTCATTTAATATTTCTTCTTATATTTTTCTACAACATTTGAAAATGACATCCCGAGTACCAGGTCAAATTTCATCAACGCCATAGTTTTATCTCGTCTTTCTGCAGATTGAAGACGACGATTTAATACTCGCAATTTCTGAGAAAATAAATAATGTTCATATCGATTTCATGCAGGCATTACTTGATTTAACATTTACAAGTTTGCTTGACCATCTGGTAAGCAGCTACACTTCACCGCCACAATGTTGGCCTCTTGTGATGCTAGACTTCCATGTAAAAGATATGGATCGAGCTGTGTGTGAAAAACAAATTTACTACACTCATCAAATCCACTGGGCGTTTGGATTGACTCAACAAGTATATTTATGACAAGCACCTAAATTATCAATAATGCAACCTCGAATATTCTGGTCTGAACTCAATAAATTTAACTCATGACCAGTTCAGTTATGACTCAAATACGTAATTGTTTCGGCATCAAGTGGTGGCGGAAACTTCCCTGGTTTTTCCCGACTTTCATCAATATTTGCAAATCAAAGGCTTTTCATGGTCGGGAAAATAATTATCATTTCTCCCGACTTTTTCCCGATTTCCAGGTAGCGTGGGAACACTGAAACAAACGGGAGGTATATTCAGACTATAGTTCTGGTTCTTACCCAGTTTTGCAACCTTTTTCTTTCCCTTGAAGGCAAAACACCCCTGCGAATACAAAGAAAAAAGAAATATAACGTTGCTGTAAATATGTAGTGCGTTTTACTTATTTATATTCTGAACTCGAAGGTGACACAAAGTTTGCTAAACCCTTCAAAGCTTTATGAAAAAAGCAACCGAATTTCTGCATCGAAAATACGTTACATTAAGTATCGAACTTTAGTAAAGTTTCTCGTCTTCCCCACCCCTATTATGTTACAAATTTTATTAAAGTTTCTATGCCACTTAAATTAAATAAACCCAAACCTTCGAAACAGAGCCTGCTGTATCCATTTCAACATTCATTTCTTTTTTCAGAATTTAAATTGTTTTCGCATGCAAGTATATGGGAAATTTCCCGCTTTGATGAGATTTCTACGTCTAATTGGGAGAGTTTCAGTGTTTGAATGGTTTTTCAACCTTTGACTGTTACAGTGATATATAAAACGAAAGCTTGTAATAAATTAATGACACGGAATAAAACAGGACGTGACACGGAATAATGGAGCAAATATTACGTTTTCAATGTTGTGCACCCAATCCCGGGAAAATGGTTCACGTTCAGAAAAAAAAAAAAAAATTATTCAGTTTTAAAGTTTAGGAAAATGGACAATTTTTGAAGGTTTCTGATAAATATACATATTTAGTCTTTAAATACGAAAAATGACCCGCTAAAAAAAAAATTCTTTCAGAACGAGGAACACATTTCTCATTGTCAAGTTATGGATGTCATACATTACGGACGTTGCTTTTTAAATATCAGCGATAGTTTTTGTTTCTCTTCGAATCATGTGAGAACAATCATAATGTGTTGACGACTTTTAGCTTTCTGATATGGACAATTATGCGATTATGTTATAGATGCTATAGACTATTCAGGGCCGTAGAGAGCAATCATGGGCCCTGGGGTAAGAAACACCCGGGCCTCTCCTAATTCTTGTTCAAACAAATTTTTTTTTTTTAAATAAAATAAAAGTGTTGTTCTGCCCCGGGCCCCCTTACCGGCCCTGGCCCCGGGGATCTATATTCCCGGTTGCCCCCCTCCCCTCTTGTTGGCCCTGAGGCTCTTCACTGCCAAAAATAAAACTGAAACAAAAAAATTATAAAAATATACATTGTGTTTATGAGATTCCAATATACCATTACAAAAACGTCAAACATATGTATAATTTATTTAAGAATTTAATTCAGTATTTTACAGGATTTGGGAAATCACGATGATTAAAAGTCAAGTACATACTGCATGAACTGGCGTAGCGAGATGAAGACTGCCAATAAATAGTGTGTAATCGATGTGTAAGCTTCACTACTTAATAAATCCTATCAAATATAATTTCAGTTCTCATAATTAAAAATAGTTGTAAAAAAAGTAACAACAACAAACCTCCCCCCCCAAAAAAAAAATATCCCCCCCAAAAATCCACCGACAAATCTCAAGAAATAATTATCATAACTATATTTTAACCACAGTTTGCAAATGTTGCTAAAGAATATACGACGGCAGCATGAATATTCCCCCCCA
>JAECUM010028786.1:0-21335 GCA_016617855.1 Megalonaias nervosa | reverse complement strand
AATGTTGCATGAATTTCTCACGTTGTAGGGTACTATATCTTGTGTAAAGGGTGGAAGCAAGTGTGTTATGTAATGTAGGGCATGGTTTGTGGATGATTCTGTTAAAAAAATACATAAATTATTTCGTGTTTCTTACCACTGCAAAGGTAGTCAACCTACCTGAAGATAAATTGCTCTCATGTATATTTTCGATAGATCAGAAACTATTCTTACAAATTCAACCGTTTGTTTTTCAAGCTGTTCAGAAACAGCAATGGTACATGATGACCGAATTTCAGATCCGTATTCTAAAACTGGGCGAATCGGATTTATAAATTTTGTTAATATGGTGTTCGTCAATTACTCCATGTGTTGAATACGAATTGAAGTAGATTGAACTATACAATCTATATGATTAACAACCAGTTGGTTTCATGCTAACTCCAAGATGACGCTGAGATGGAACAAATCGATTTTTCTCCACAGGAATATTCAAGATCAGGTAACTATTGAATAACTCGATTAATACATTAATGAATGTCTCTTTCAAAGGGATTTAATGCTAGCCATTAACTGAGAGTTCCTGAAGATCGTCATTTTAACACCGTCTGGAACTCAGGGCTGATCCCTTGTACACATCTGATAAAGACTGATTTGAGTATCAAAATGCATTACAGACGATAATACTCTGGTTCGCATTAATGATGTAATCCATCATCAATGCCAAGATATTCCCACCAATCTCACAAACCCTTAGTTTTAATAATTATCCTCGTTGTTAAATCCTGTCGAAGGCTTTCGAAGTATCACAGAAAACGATGTGCGAGATTTCGTATCGATCTATTGTTTTGAATATAATATAATATAATATAATATAATATAATATAATATAATATAATATAATATAATATAATATAATATAATAGTGCGGTGTGTTGTGATGTGGTGTGGTAGTGTAGTGTAGTGTAGCATAGCATAGCATGGAATAGCATAGCATGGCATGGCATAGCATAGCATATCATAGTAGTATAGTATAGTATAGTGTAGTATAGTATAGTATAGTATAGTATAGTATAGTATAGTATAGTATAGTATAGTATAGCATAGCATAGTATAGTATAGTATAGTATAGTATAGTATAGTATAGTATAGTATAGTGTAGCATAGTATAGTATAGTATAGTATAGTATAGTATAGTATAGTATAGTATAGTATAGTATAGTATAGTATAGTATGGGAACAGCACATTTCTCATACAGTCTATAGTATAGTATAGTATAGTGTAGTATAGTATAGTATAGTATAGTATAGTATAGTATAGTATAGTATAGTATGGAAACAGCACATTTCTCATAGAGTCTATAGTACATTTATGGTTAGGTGTTTGTTTAGAGTAGAAAGGACAGCAAACCTGGGGAGGAAGATATTTAAAAAAATATGAAACTGCAAGTTAAGAGTCCATATAGTTTAGAAACAGGAAACAAAAACAACACACTCCATGATTGTTGCTGCAGGCCACTATTAGTGACTTCAGTAAAGATTGCGAATAGATATAAACAGAATATGAAAGGTAGAAAAATGACGGTAAAGTTACTGCTATAATGGCATAGCTTCTATGCACACTTCAGCATACTTTCTTTAACATCAGTTCACAGACCTAATGAAGCTAAAGTTCTTGCAAGTTGGGGCTCAGACCGCAACCACAGTGAGAGGGAGCAGACACATCCAGGACTTTCTGTGTAGCCCAAAAGGACGATGATATGCAGCAATCAATCAAAGCAAAGCATCATGGAAGAAAAGAAGAATAAAAACACTCAAACAAGAGCGTTAAAAATGCAAGCGCAATGAAACTTTGTTTAAAATTTACTAAATGCTGCCGAGTTGTACACACTAACAAATTTTGTCATACTGATATTCAGTGAAGCCAAATGCCACTAGAAGAATGAAGTTTTGTAAGGTTGTACCATCTTCAATGAACCCATATGAAGTTGAGTGCCTGTTCAATGTGTACAGCTGTACCGGTTAGTAAGTGGAAGAAAGAAAAATGGAGAACAGAACTAGGCAGTACGAAGTGCTATGTTGATGTGAAAAACAACGGAGGCCAGTAACGAACGACGAACTGGATATTATATCGCCCAGACTGATATATTTCTTAGAGGCATCTGGCTTCCACCTACTTAAGATCAGAATCTGACTGTCCAACAGATACTGTTTAGCATCCTCTGTTTTTGTTCCTATCCTAAAAGAATGAATCTTGAAAATTTGAGGGTCAAAACCACATAGGAGGTGCAATATGCACAAGGTTTGGTTGAACTCCTGCCTAGTTATGGACAGCCCACCAGAAGTAAGGAAAAGTTGTCCCAAATAAACCCTAGTAAATATTGCCCCAGCGCATGGACAGGGCACAGGTTTTGCACACTCTGTGGCATGACAATTGGGGGAACGGGTACCCTTGGATTGTTTGTAATGCGTAAACTCTACAACAAAACCAATGCCACTGATCTGAACCTGAGATAGATGAAGTAAGTTTGGGTTTCTGCAACCTGGTTGTCTAACCGTTATTTAACTACCCGCAGGAGTGCATGAAATGCAAGGAGAAACATTGACTTAAATATAGCTGCGTTGAAGGAGTTGTGAGGGGAACTAGGGACGACTAGAACAAGTTTTTGTAAATACATTTATCAATTGGTAATCTGGAATCTGTGTGCGGTATATATTTATGAAGCATTTACATAAGCTTTTGAATAATAAAGGAATTAGTTGGATCAGGGATATTGTTCAGTTTGTGCACATAACCAATAGCCGAGACATAGGTAGATGATGCGTAGCGTTTTTCAAATGGGTATGAAATGAAAAGTGTCAAATTGGTACTTGAGACTGAAAAAGCGTGGAGTTTTAAAGCGGTTGAGAAATCGATGTAGTGTTTACAACTGCGCCTGTAAACAACAACTGAAGAAGGAGAAAGGTCATTTTTGACTCACATGGACAATATTGCTCCCAGTCTGTTAATGTCGGTAGTTTTGGGACATATTCTTGAATTTCGTCTGCATAATGTGCGAGCTGGAGAAATCTTTGCAACTGTTGGCGAGAAAGAGTATCCACTAAATCTTTAGAAGACCACGGACGTCACGAGCAAGGAACAAAATATTTAAGCGGAGGCAGTCAATGACCAGTCGACGAACTAAATACATAATGTCAGTTCCCTGCAGGATTGTTTATTGATGTTGTCAATTGAAGCAATATTATCATATGGATATTATCTAGAGCCTGAAATAACCCCATATACCACATTACTAGCACTGTGTGTAAAGAAACTGAGTGTGTCAGAGTTCAACAAGCGGTCCGGTAAGAAACACAAGCGGCCATTGAAATGCCGAACCGACTCCATATAATCAAATCAGATTTCACTGCTTTGGCAAGTCGAATGTAGTGGGGGACTGTTACACTCTAATGGTGAGACTGATGAGTCGACGAACATATGAGAGTATCAATGATGGACTGAAGAGTATGAAGTGTGTTATTTGGTTTCAGAAGGCAACTTTGTATCAGTTCATGACATGTACCAAGTTGGTCAAGTGGTAGACACACTTCCATTAGTTTTGCATCCAATCCATAACCTAATAAATTCATCACAGGGGCATGTAGAAAGGTTTAATCATTCTTCCATATGAACTGATCATCATAACATTACCAGTTGTTTTTTTTTTTCGTTTCAAAGGGTCATAACCGTTTCCATATGTTGTAATTAGGCAAAAGTTGGGACTGTTTAACTTTCTGCAAGGATTGCTACAAACCTATTCCTGCTAAAGAACCACTGGCTGATGGAAAGAGATGATTTCTTCTGACTAGGGACCAGTTTAATTTCAGGAGAAGTCTGGGTAATATAAATTTGCACTCTAAAAGTCTCCTCACTCCTGTAAGGAAGGAGTATGGATAAATCAAGATCCTGCCCTACCAGAATATGTTGCTTTACCTTTGTAGGGATTGCGACTGTTATGTGAGTCGATGCACTGACAAATTTAGACTGGTTGTGACATGGCACTGCTGACTGTCTGGCAATGTTTATTGGAGCACAAAACGTGCTGCTACATATTAGCTGGTACCTATTATCAACACCAACCTTGCCATCTCTACCGCCTGGTCTACAAACTTGTGGCTTTGTTGTGGTGTCGTAGATGCTGAAGGTGATGAATTAGCAGGCGGTTGATGCATTTGTTGTAGTGTATTGAAAATGCTGGTTAATCTGTTATCGACGAGGGCATTGGTCACATCTCTCGTACTGTTCCTAATTATGTCCGCATCAAGGGATGAAAAGGGGCCAGGAGCTGGAACCGTTGAAGGTCTTTTATATCTTGTATTCGTGCAGTGAAACACCAGCTCTACCCCATCTGAGGCTTTTCTTCGTGGAGGCATTCTGAAAGCTATAAAGGAACATGGAAAGCAGTATTTCTGTAATGTGGGAGTAGAGGGTGAAGTTGTAATATGATTTACAAATTAACACAATCAAAAACTGAAGAATCAAATTGATAATTTGTAGAGTCAAGTGCGGATACTCACTTGATAAGTATAAATTTTAGTATTCAGAGTTGAGCTAGTTCACAAACTTGAGAAATGAATGGCCAAGTGATTCACAAGCAACTTGATGACTGGTAGAGCGAAGTGGAAAGAGACACTTGATAACTTGTAAAAAGAGCATGCAGAGTCGCATTAGTTTACAAACTCGAGAACTGAGGAGTAAAGTCATCCACGACCAATTTATACCTGGTAGAGTCAGTGATAAGTGGTAATAATGGCACGCAGAGTCGAGTTAGTTGACAAACTCAAGAACTTTGAGTCAAGTGATCCACGATCAACTTGATAATTGGTTGATTCAGGTGCGAAGACCCATTTCACAACTAGCAATTATAACATGCAGAGTCAAGCCAGTGGATAAACATGTGAAATGAAGAGTCAATCGATTCATAATCATCTAGATAACTGGTTGATTCAAGTTGGAAGACGCCTTGATAATTTCTAATAATAGCTCGCAAACTGGTACTAATCGACAAACTCAAGAACAGAAGAGTCAGGTGATCCACAATGGGCTCCATAACTGGTAGAGTCAAGTCGGAAGACCCCTTGATAATTTATAATAATAGCACGCAAAGTGGAGCTAATTGACAAACTCAAGAACAGAAGAGTCAAGTGATCCACAATGGACTTCCTAACTGGTCGAGTCAAGTCAGAAGACCCACTTGATAACTATTAAATTCAGCATGCAGAATAGAGTTAGTAGTCAAACTCGAGAACTGAATAAACAAGTAAACTGCAATCAACCTGATAACCAGTAGTCAAGTGTGAAGACCCACATGAAAACTAGTAATTCTAGCATGGACATTGGTGTTATTTTATTAACTGGATAACTACCGGGTCAACTGATATGCACTTGAATTGAGCATTAGACGAACCATTTAGCGGAATAATGTTAGATTATGTCGGTCCCTTTACGTAAGACTAAGTCAGGCAACCAGTACTTGATGACCATAATGTGTGTGCCTACAAGATCCCCAGAGGCAATTCCTTTGAGGAATATTACAACTAAAACAATAGTAAAGCTTTGATAAAGTTGGGTTGTTTTTTTGTTTTTGTTTTTGTGTTTTTGGCTTTTCCAAATCCGTCCAATCTGATAAAGAGTCAAATTTTATGTCGTTAATTTTCCAGCAAGTTATGCATGAATTAGGCATCTAGAAATTCAAATCTTCTGCCTATCGCCCTGAAATCCAAAGGGCTTTAGAAAGATTTCATCAAACTTTAAAAAATATGATTGGGTCAAAAGTTTTTGATACTGGAAAATCTTGGGACGAAGGTGCACGTTTACTTTTGTTTGCTCTTAGGGAATCAGTTCAAGAATCTTTAGGATTCAGTCCCTTTGAACTAGCTTTTGGACATAATATGCGTGAACCATTCAAGTTGTTAAAAGAGAACATCTTTCAAATGAAGATACAGAAAATAATCTTCTCGGCCATGTTTCTAACTTTAAGTACACGTTTTCAAAGGCTTGTGAGGTTGCAAGAAGTAATCTGTACTCTACTCAGTAAAAATGAAATTAAGGTATGACAAGAATACAAAAGAAAAGAGTTTTCAGCCTGGTGATAAAGTTCTGGCTCTCTTGCCAATACCATAGAATACTCGTCACAGTTGAAAGAAAATAAGTCATTTAAATTCTATCCTCAACACTCCTGAGATGCGAAAACAAAACTTTCACATCTTCAGGAACAAGAAAAGAATGAACTAAAACAGCGATTATTTGAATATCTTGTTTTCAGATGTTCCTACATGAACAAATAAAATCTACTATGACGTTGAAATTCTAGAATCCACAACTGTGATAAAACATTCATACAGGATGACAGGAATGTTTGAAAAAGAAATGCGGTATTTGCTGGAGAATAATTTCATAGAATCGAGTAAAAAGTGACAGGAATTCACCATGTTTACCTGTTCCGAAACCAGACAATACGTTTCTCATGTGTACTGACTATAGAAAGGTGAACAGAATGACTAAAACATATTCATTTTGATTGTCAATATTCGATGACTGCATTGATAAAATTGGAAATGCAATGTATGCCATCTTCTAAAAGGATTTTGGCAAATTCCACTGATGGAATGTGCAAAGGAAATTTCTGCATTCGTGACTCCAGATGAACTTTATCACTATAAAGTAATGCCGTTTGGGATGAAAGGTTCGTCTTGCATATTTCAACTTATAGTGAAGATTATTACATCTGTTCTACATAGATGCAATGTTTATATGGATAAATGTCATCGTGTACAACGTCACCTGGCAAGATCACTTAGACACAAATTGGAAAATCTTTGACAGACTCACTGATGCAAATTTGACAATTAATTTATCCAAAGTGAGTTTTGCCGTGCTTGTGTAACATTTCTAGGACATACCTTGGGACATGGACATGTTAAACCTATAGATGCTAAGGTCAAGGCTATCTGTGAATTCACTGTGCCTATCAGCAAAAAGCAACTGATGCGATTTCTGGGTATGGATGGATACATTCGGAAATTATGTACCAATTTTTCCATAATTGCTAAACGCCTGACAAATTTGTTGAGTAAGAAAACCAAGTTTCATTGGTCTGAAAAATGTCAGGAGGCTTTTGATAAGTTAAAGATCATACGCAAGAGTACAACTGTTCTTTGCGCTCGATATTTCAGGCAGTTATTTAAAATATATGTTGATGAAAATGATTATGGGGAGAGGTGAAGTATTGATTAAAGAAGGCAAAACTGAGGAAGATCATCCAGTGTGCTATTTTTCTAAGAAATTAAATAAAGCACCAAAGAAATTATTCCACAATCGAGAAGGAATGCTTGGCTTTGATATTGACTCTGCAAAACTTTTAAGTGTATATTAGATTACTGTGTTTAGAGATCACAACCCTCTTACTTTTCATTGGCAAGATGAAAAATAAAAATCAGATATTATTAAGGTGGAGTTTGTTGTTGCAGGAACAGAATACTGACATTAGGCTCGTTAAAGGAAAAGAGAATTTAATAGCAGATGTACTTTCACGTGTATCGTAATATTATATTGTTTTATGTATACTTTGTGTCATTCATAAGATTTCATCTTATGTAATTTTGTTATCACATGTATATTTGACTAATAGTACAAAAAATAGATTTATTGCACAAAGTTGCCTTTTTCTTTATGAGGTGAAAAATATTTTTTTATATTTAATTTCCATTGTTGGGTTTTTGTTTGTTTTCTTTAATTTTATTTTAAATTTCATTGTATACTAATGTAAAGTAACATTTTATGTTGGACTTAACTTTGTCCAAAATCAAATATATTTTCTACATGGTTTGAATTATTGATTTTTAAATTTTATTCTGCAAACAAATACATAACTAAACTATTCTCCATGTATATGGGTTTTAATATAATGATCATTATTAATAGAAGTGAATAAGCTTATGTGGGCCTGGGTCTAGGTTATTGTAATTCCCGCACAATTTACCTTGTGTACCTGACATTGTACAGGTGCTATATTATAATTTTAGCAATAGATTTATAATAATAACTAACACGTTTATTTTGTACACATTAAGCACTTTCTAGAAGGTTATTTCCATCTGGTAATGTGTATCGTTTTAGAAAATGTTAATTGTGACCTGAGGTCTAGTAGAGGACAATAAAATCATGTCACTGGAAAGATAATTCATTCGTGCTTAAGATCTATCAGAATCAATTTGTATTATTGTTGTGTTCAGTATTCATTTGGCATGGAATTTATTTCTTCAAATTCTTCAGTTCATGTGAAATTTTCTCTGGAAATGCAAAAGTTCTCTGGTAACGTTTTGGAAACAGAGACTTGGATTTATAGTGAAATACATATAAAAGGATATATTCTCGGATTGTATTATTGTGATCCAACAAAAAAACTGTTGGAACATCAGCATTATACACTTTATCACAGACACATCAACACTTTCAGCGTTGGACTTAATTTCTATATCTACTAAAGTTTATTTAGAACTTTGAATTATTAGGACTTGTGTCAGTTAATTCTATTGGTATTTTTGGATATAATTCGCAATATCGTAAGTGTTTCATTTTTAAATTTTCACTTTATTCTAGGGAAATAAATTATTTGTTGAATTTTACAAAGCTTGTTGCTTTTCACTCTTTTCTGTTACTGATTTTAAGAGCATAGGCTCGAAACAGTGCGCACTAGTTAAATATAATGTTAAATAATTTAGCAAATGGAACGAATATGTTAGAATATGTTGAGGAATAAATAAATAAATAAATGTAAGTACAAGTTTAATATAGCTTCTGACGTCTCAACTAAATTTTTTGAATTTTCCTGCAAGAAGTGAAGATTGCATCCATAAGAGATTTGTATAAATAATATTGCGCTTTCTTTGACAAGTGTACGCCGTCTGGTCGGAGATACTTCCAGAATGTCATGTATGGATAGGAGGTGACCTCCGACCACAGAACTTGATTCATTGACCATGCAAGGTCGAGGTAATTACAAGGTGACGCCGAAGAATCCAGTACATTACAATATGCTTCAAATTATACTTACAAAGTAATTGTTAGGCAAGTGAAAATCAGTTTAATAGCTAATGTGTCAGGTTCACTATCAGCTTGTATATCATTGTCGCCCAAAAACATAACGACAATATCTGGACACAAAAACAAAGAGAAGAAAAGTCAAACCTCATCCATTTTTCAACTGCTCTATCTCCAACACGATGTAACTTCACGGAGGTGACGTTTGTTATATTAAAATGACGGGCAAGACGAGTGTATGCTAGTGGTGGTAAACCGTGCCAGCCATTTACAAATAGAATAGCCCGTAATTAGAGCTAGAGGAATATTAAAATTAGGAGAGAAGAAAGAAATGGGTAAATGGTAGTTACTCACTGTACAAATCCTCAAGTGCTATAATTCACTCTGGAAAGTAATTAGTACAATGTCGCAAAGAAGACGTGGGAATTAAATTATACAAATTATCTTTTTCTGAATAAAGTTTATGTTTCTGCTCCGTAATTATATGTTTCTGCTCCGTTGTGGTTCATTTGAAAGTGACGCTAATTACAGTTCTGTTAACTAAGCGCAGTTGCAAGTCCCAACAATGAAACCCATGTGACCACTCAGTCAGTTAACCCTTTCGGGGTCAGCTAATTGTCATAACATTGTACTGTAATAGGCAGATAGAGCCTCATTACAACGCCCATAAATGTACTTATGCAAGCATAAGTAGTTTGATGTATTTAAGAATGAAATTACATTAACTCGGGGGCCCCGAGTGGCCAAGTGGTCTAAAGCGCTCACCGTTACGAATCACTGCCATCTCACCTCTGTCGGCGTGGGATCGAGTCTCGGATTCGGCTAAGGTGGGTCTGTGAGAAAGCTTACCAGTAGCTTCTCGTGGGTCGGTGGTTCTTTCCGGAGTTTTCCCGGGTTCTTCCTCCATCATAAATACTGGCCGCCATGTACAGCCTATCTCGTGCTGAAAAATGACGTTAAAACCTACAACAACAACAACATTAACTCGGTAAATATTTAAGTTGATTTATGTTGTTACGTATATGTAATTAAATTACTTGTGTGTTAGTTTTAAATTCTTTTTTATTTTATTTTCATTTCATTACATGTAATACCTTCATTCATTGGATTTGACATTTTTCTAGAAAAATTCAGTTCAGTTCTTTTAGCCTGGTTAGAACGCAAAAATATTGCTACATTATATTTTAGCTGATCTAGTTCCTGACCTTGGTTCTGAATTCGTAAACACTAAGTGAAAATGATTGGTCATTACCAAGGTCATGTTCAGCCCACGTGTCAGTTCTGCCGTAAACAGCGTTTTAAAAAATTAATTTCCAGTGTGGGAATCAATGTTTCTTAGATAGGGTTATTCTAGCCTAAGTGCAAATTGACTTGTAGTGAGTGATCACGTGACCCATCACGCGGGTTTGAAATGACGTTTTAGTTGCGTTTAATTCTCAATCTCGGTGTTTCTAAGTCAGTTGTAAATTAATACCTTGAGGCTGAAAGGTATTCCTGTTGTTGCCATTTGAATTTTTTAATTTAAAATAATTTATTCACCCTGGAAAATACTCTTCTTCATCAAAATTCTTGGACAAAGACATTTACTAAAATTATTCGGAATTCAAAAGTCGGAATAATATTTTTGGTGACTCAACAAGGAACTGTTGACACATCGGCCCAAAACTGATTACAGAGGACGTCATCGCCTTCCATATTGGAACTTCGTCCAGATGCGAACCTGGATTCAATTAGAAAATTTTAGTGATAGGACTTATATTTTTGAATTCTAGGATTAATATTTGGATTAGATTCACAAACCGTAAGTCCTATTTCCTAATTTAACCTTGTTTTCTAGGGAAATAAATAATTTTTTTTTAAATTTACAAAGCTTGTTGACTTCACTCTTTTCTTTTGTTAGTTTTGTACGAGCCAACACGTAACGAAGGAAAATTGTAGTTCTCGTCCTTGGGATATATGAATTTTGGCTAAAATATTTCAGAAAATTGTTTTTTGAAATTTAAATTTCCCCTAGTTTTCAGAATATTTTAAATCCCAAGGACTATTTCATATTTTCTTTGAAATTTTTAGTGGAATCAACAGGCTTTTTTTCACAATGTCATCAAAAGTGGATGCTTTTCTTTCTAGTCCTACTCAGAAGCAGCTGGATTGTTTGAAATAAGATGAATTGCTTGAACTTGCCAGAAAATATGATCTTTCTGAGGCAAAATCGTCCTTAACGAAGCAAGAAATAAATAACATTTTGATCCAGTATTTGGTAGAAAAGAAAGCTTTCGATAAAAGTGTTTTGGCTTCTGTCATTAAGTCTGTCTCGGACTCTGACATAAAAGTAAAGGAATTAAAATTAAAATACAAGATGGAATTAAAGTTAAGGAAGCTTGAACTTCAGAAAGAAGAAAAACAAATGCAGCTGCAATTGGAAAAAGAGGAGAGAGAGAAACAATTGCAGTTGCAATTTGAGAGAGAGAGAGAGAGAGAGAGAGAGAGAGAGAGAGAGAGAGAGAGAGAGAGAGAGAGAGAGAAAGAGAGAAATGCAATTGGAGTTACAGAAAGAACAAATGCACTTACAGAAAGAAGAGAAACAAATACAACTGCAATTAGAAGAGAGAGAGAGAGAGAGAGAGAGAGAGAGAGAGAGAGAGAGAGAGAGAGAGAGAGAGATGCAAAAAGAGAAGATGAAAGGGAATATCAAATTAGAATGAAAGAAATGGAGCTGGCAAGTGAAAAGCACATTTTCACTTCATATACAAATTTAAGTTTTGATATTACAAGGAATTTTAGGCTAGTACCCCCTTTTAGTGAAAAAGAAGTAGACAAATAATCTCCTATTGTGAAAAAGTTGCTGAAAATTTGAAATGTTCAAGGGAGCATTGGACTCAATTATTGCAGTGTGTACTTTTTGCCAAAACCCGAAATATCTTTGCATCCCTGTCAGTACAGCAAAGTTCTGACTATGATTAGGTTAAGGAATGCATCTTAAAGGGTTATGAGTTAATTCCTGAGACTTATCGGCAAATATTTAGGAACTATAGAAAAGAAGCTGGACAAACTTATATCGAATTTGCAAGAGCAAAAGAGCAGTTATTTGAGAGATGGTGCTTAGCCAAGAAAGTTGAAATGATTATGAAAATATCAAACAACTTGGATTACTTGAAGAGTTCAAGAACTGTGTCCATAGTGACATTAAGACTTATCTTGAAGAGCATAAGATCGAAATCTTGGAAAATGCTGCTTTTGCTGCTGACAAGTATTCCTTAACTCATAAAGTTCCTGTTGTTAGCATGTCTTTCACTCAGCATTCTACTGGTAGAAAGGTATTTCAGCCTAATACTACTCCTTCTAAAACTCAGTCTGGCACAACTTTTAAAAATCAAGCTTCTGATAAGGTTGATTCAAAATCCTTGTCTCTTCCTACGTGTACCTATTGCAATAAAACAGGATATGTTAGTTTTGATTGCTTCAAACTGAAATAAAAGCATCAGAATCAAGATAGACCTATCCCAAATGCTCTTATTTCTAAGAGATCAAGGTCACTGTCATGTATTAAAAGCAATATATTTGTTGGGTCTAATAAACCCCAGTCTGATTTTATTATGGAGAATTATGAACCATTCATGTCGAAGGGTTCTATACCACTCTTAGGTGATTTGGCCAATCCTATCCGTATTAAAATTTTGAGGGATACAGGAGCTTCGCAGAGTCTTTTTTAATCAGGTATTTTGCCTTTTTCTGCGAAGTCTTCTTCTAATGAGAATGATCTCATTCTGGGAGTAGAGTGCGGCTTTTTTTAATGTTCTTCACCATTCTGTAAAGTTGTCATCAGAATTAATTTCAGGACCTGTGACAGTCGGAATAGTGGATTCTTTACCCGTTGAGGGCATTCATTTGTTACTAGGCAATGACCTAGCTGGAGACAAGGTTGTGGTTAATCCACTTGTAACTGACAAGCCTTCTTTGGATCAGAAAGTTGATCCTATTGAAAAAGAATTCCCTGATGTATACCCAGCTTGTGCAGTTACCAGAGCTATGGCAAAGAAAGCTCTTGAGAATGATTTTGATAAGGAAAATATTCCTTTAGCTAACACATGTATTGGTTAGGCTTTCGATGAGGTCACTTTCACTCCTTGTTTGGATCAGTCAATATATATTGATCACAGTGATCCTCTTTTAAATACTCATTCTCTTTTATCTAATCAGGGTGACAAACGACAATCATTTGTCGTCGAACAGGAAAAAGATCCTGAGATCTCCTGTTTGTTTCAGAGGGCCATTAGTGAAACTGAAGCCACTGAAGTACCTGTCTGTTATTTCATTAAAAATGGAATTCTTATGAGAAAATGGAGACCTTCCGAGGTACCTGCCGGTGACGAGTGGTCTGCGAACTATCAAATTGTAGTTCCAAATGTTTACAGACAGGAAATACAATACTTAGTCTGGCCCACGAAACTCCTTTGGCTGGTCATTTAGGGATTAATAAGACTTATCACAAGATCTTGACACACTTTTATTGGCCAAAAATCAAAAGTGATGTTTGTAAATACTGTAGATCTTGTCATACTTGTCATATGGTAGGAAAAACCCAATCACAAGCTACCTAATGCTCACCTGCAACCTATTCCTGCATTTGACGAACCATTTAGCAGAATTATGGTAGACTGTGTCGGTCCCTTACCTAAGACCAAGTGAGGCAACCAATATTTGTTGACCTTTATGTGTGCGTCAACAAGATTCCAAGAGGCAATTCCTTTGAGGAATATTAAAACCAAAACTATAGTAAAAGCTTTGATAAAGTTTTTGTTTATTCAATTTGGCCTTCCCAAATCTGTCCAATCTGTTGAAAGGTCAAATTTTATGTCTGGAAGTTTCCAGCTTGTTATGCTTGAATTTGGCATTCAGTAAGTCAAGTCAAGTCAAAAGTGAATTTATGGTTTCACAGAACTTTACTTGAGAGAAGTTTTGAGTCTTGTAATAGAGTTCATTCTCTCTTGCTCATTCTTCAAAATTTTCTTCAAATTAGATTTTACTGCCCTTACAAAATAAAGAAGAAAATGAATGAGTTAAATTATAATAATAGTACTCTGATCTAAATAAATTATAGGAGTACTAGTATATTGAAAGAGATAGACAAGTAAATTATGCAATTAATTTAGTTGTACCTGTCCCGCTCACTGAAGATTTAAGTGAAGGAATTCAATCGGACTCTATTCATTTTGGAGCCACAAATTTTCTGAATTCGGAAATTATGAAAAATCTCTACCAGAAACTTTTACATTTGCAGCAACAGGAAAAGAATGAACTTTAACAGCTATTATCTGAATATGAGGACTTATTTCCAGATGTTCCTACGACGACAAATAAAATTTTTCATGACGTTGAAATTGTGAATTCTAAACTAGTGAAACAACACCCATACAGGATGAACCCTCTCAAACAGGAATACTTGAAAAAGGAAATTCAGTATTTGCTGGAGAATGATTTCATTTAGCCCAGTAAAAGTGACTGGAGCTCACAATGTATACTTGTTCCGAAACCAGATAAAACTTTCTGTATGTGCACTGATTATAGGAAGGTGAACAGTGTGACAAACAGATTCATCTCCATTACCAAGAATCGATGATTGTATTGATAAAATTGGAAATGCCAAGTACATCACCAAATTTGACCTCTGAAGGATTTTGGCAAATTCCACTAACGGAAAGGGCAAAGGAAATTTCGGCATTTGTTACTCCAGATGGACTCTATCAATATAAAGTAATGCCGTTGGGGATGAAGGGTTCCCCAAGTACATTTCAACGTTTGATGAATATGATTACCTCTGTTCTAGATCATTGTGATGCTTACATTGATGATGTCATCATCTACAACGACACCTGGAAAGAACATCTAGCAACAATTCGGAAATTCTTTGACAGACTCACTGATGCAAGGTTGACAATCAATTTATCTAAAAGTGAGTTCTGCCGTGCTTGTGTAACATTTCTAGGACGTATTGTGGGACATGGACAAGTTAAACCTATAGATGCTAAGGTCAAGGCTATCTCTGAGTTCCCTGTGCCTGTCAGAAAAAAAGCAGCTGATGCGATTTTTAAATATGACTGGATGCTATCGGAAATTTTGTTCCAATTTTTCTAATATTGCTGAACCCATGACAAACTTATTGAGCAAGAAAAACAAGTTTCTTTGGACTGATAAATATCAGGAGGCTTTTGATAAGTTAAAAGCCATACTTAAAAGTGCGCTGGTTCTTACAGCTCCAAATTTCAGCCAATCTTTTAAACTATCTGTTGATGCAAGTGATGTTGGGGTTGGAGCAGTATTGATTCAAGAAGATAGAAATGGTGTTGAACATCCAGTGTGCTATTTCGTTAAGAAATTAAATAAGCACCAAAGAAATTACTCAACAATCGAGAAGGAACGTTTGGCTTTAATATTGGCATTACAGCATTTTGAAGTTTACATTAGTTCAGCTCCTTCTCTGGTTGTTGTGTTTAGTGATCACAACCCCCTTACTTTCATCGACAAGACGAACAATAAATATCAAAGATTATTATGGTGGAGTTTGTTTTCACAACAATATAATCTTGACATCAGGCACATCAAGGGAAAAGAGAATTTAATTGCAGATGCTCTTTCCCGTGTATAGAAATAATATTTCATGTGCAATACATATATTTCATAAGAGTTCTTCTTATGTAATTTTGTTTTACCTCATGTATAATTTACATTGGTAAAAAGAAAGCTTTACTACATAAATCTTTCTTTTTCTTTATGGTGGAAGTGTTATGTATATGTAATTAAATTACTCGTGTGTTAGTTTTAAATTTTTGTTTCTTTTATTTTCATTTCATTACATGTTATTCTAATACCTTTTTTCACTGGATTTGATGTTTTTCTAGAAAAATTCGGTTCAGTTCTTTTAGCCTGATTAGAACGCAAACATATTGCTACATTATATTTTAGCTGATCTAATTCCTGACCTTGGTTCTGAATTCGTAAACACTAAGTGAAAATGATTGGTCATTACTAAGGTGATGTTCAGCCCTCGTGTCAGTTCTGTTGTAAACAGCTTTTTTAAAAATTCGTTTTCAGTGTGGGAATCAATGTTTCTTTTAAACAAACAAAAGATAAAACAACCTAAAAACGAGTCGCGCAGCATAACGTTTTGCATGTTTACTCTTGGATGGGACATGCATAGGTTGCAAATGTATTTTGTCGGTCTTTCCAGGAACGTATGACAATTACGCATTACGGCTATGAGAACCGAATTCTAGGAGTCCAATAAAGTTAAATTTCTCATGCCAATATACAATCTGCCCTCTAAAAGAAATAATACTCATGTTCATCGGTAAACAGGCAAGAGCAGGAAGTAACAGCGATAATTCTTTTATACCTTGTGTAACCCAGAAACTAATCTAATAGCTTCGAGTTAACTGTTTTCAAAATTTTAGAATTGCAATAATATATGATGTCCAGATTTCATATCCGTATTCTAAGATCGAGTCAACATAAGATAATTAAATTTTGTTTAGATTATCTTTAGATAAGTTTTCCTTAAATTCCTTCCTTTGTGCAATACGCATGGCAGCAATTTGTATTATAGAATCTACATAATTAGACAAAGAACTATACTAAAGGAACTTCATCATGAAAATTATATCTAACAAATCAATATTCTCTTCATCAGAAAATAAAGAACATGTAAATATTTAACATCTCGATAAGTAAACAAACCACGTCCTTCTTTTTTGTTGAGAAATTGAAATTTACTAGCCCAAACACCACCCCCCACCCCCACCCCCCAAAGAAACAACCGGCTCAGTCGTACATTTTCTGGAAACCACCATTTAATACTCTCTGGAATAATTACTGGGTCAGCAGATGAACGTTGTGATGAAAAATCATCTTATTTAATCGGACTAATGATTTTCTATTATCGGTTATTTCATTAATATAGATAAAGGTTGCACAAAATAGGGCCTTGGGGGGTCGGGTGCGTCCCGTGTCGTTACTTTACAAAGTGTATTTATGCTTTTATTATAGACACAAAAAATTCTCCTTGCTCTTCGCTTAGTTCTAATCAAAAAGGTCGACTCCGGTCCATATAAGCGTTTGAGGTATGCATCCCTAATATCGACAATGAATCGGAGTGGACCAAGGACTCACTCCTAGGAGAAAACTGCAGTTGGTTGTGTCATTTTTGAGAAATAACTACTGACGATAATTCTCTGAGCCCTAATGGTAATACAGTCCTCCATGTCAATAAATTCTTGTCATCTGCTAGGTTTCTGTAGCAATCCCTTATGCCACAATACATTGAAAGCTATGAGGGTATCACAGAAAACGAAATAAGGCTGAGTAACGAGGCATAAGACCGGACTGAAGGTTTTTAAAGAAGGCAGTTTTGTGAAATATTTACGAATGCATTTATGATAGAGCAACGTTAAAGTTGCATTATATACGCATGTTTAATAGTTTTGTTTTTCAAAAGCTTGAACGGCATGGTCTACTCTGTTAATTATTTACCAACATATATCAAAGACCCTGGTAATGTAAGAGGTCTCCAACTAAAGTTACTGTGTAGAAACCATTATGTTCTTATAAGAAGTAACTTGATCTTCGACATGCAGACCCTCGTGTTTTTTTTCCTACTGTAAGTTCAAGCCATCCACAAAGTTTGGTCAAAAAATGTATCCTGGAACAAAAGTTGTTGTCCAATTTTCTTTGGGTAGTCACGACTTTCCCGCTCAACATCGCGATCACTAGATAGATAAATAAGCATCTTTCTCTCTTTAAGAGCAAGTCATCGACACACTTTTGTCATGGTATGTGGTTTTGAACTCAAGTTATTATGCAAACTACATCTTTTATTTGAGTCACAATTAGCTGATATTTAAACAGTTGATCCTAAAATATATATGAATCTTTCTTAATGTAAAGTCTTTGCAGTTTACTAACTTTAGTAAAGTTCATTATTGAGAAATGAATTTTGTTTTGTGTGCAGAAACCATTTTTCATTCACTGCAACCCTGAACTTTAATATTTTGATCCCAAATCAATAGCTTCATCTTTTTACTAAGTTAAAGGCATTCACAAACTTTCTCCAAGGTCCGTGGAAAACGTTAATGCTATTATAGCACAGAAACAGGTATATAGTAGAAAATTATCTATAAAGCAGCAATCCGTTGAGATTCCACGTAAAGGACCGGCGTTGCATTGTAAATTTGTTTCGTTCCTTACGGAACACGAAGTCGACAAAAACAGGTCCCTGTAATGGACGAAAGAACTGTACGAAATAAGTCTGATTATAAATAACATTTCACCCTATTAATGTCTTGAATGAAAGACTTGCTGTATTGAAAGCACATTTGCCTTTTTGAATTCTATAACATGTATTATGTGTTGTCCTATAATAACAACTGAAGCCAGAATAGAGAACAGTGCTACCATATGCATGTACTTTTTGTGGAAAGCAATTTTCAGGAACGTTATGGCATTTGGAAATCGATTAATCAGATGGCTCGTATTAATTATAGCTGCAAATTTCGAAAACAATACTTGTAACACTTTTGAAATGTATCACTATTATTCCATCGCCTTTCTATTCAACTGACATAATAATTTTTTTTTTCTGAGACAGTGCAACCCCCTCCCCCCAATATGTACATTCAACATGAATAATTTGCAGTGTATATTTCGAATTACATAGCGGTGGTTGAAATTTCAATATGTCGAGAATTCTTAATTCAGACGTTGTATGCAACTTTTCTTGATGAAAGTTCCATTTCATATGGGGAGTGTTTAGATTTCATCTGTTAAATTTCACAGCAACGAGAAGCAGCCTCCTTGTTTATAAATAACGCCGCTCGTTCACGAGAGCGACCTCCGGGCGAAGAAATTCATAGTAATTCTCGACCTGTGAATGGTAACTTTCAAACTGTAAATGTATGAAATGTAATGGCACCTCATAATTGAATACATGAATGATGTATCTAAATACTAGATATTATTTTGAATTGTTAAAGTGGACATTGTGTAATGTTACTTTTACCAACAACACATCATTTAACCATATAAAAATAACAATTCTGACAAGCACAATAAAATGTCCAATCACCACTGTGTAATTCAACAGATAGAATCTAAAAACTCAACACACGAAATGTAACTTTCAGCACAATATAACTTTCAACCACTACTGTTTTAATTCAACATATAAAATCTAAAATATCGACCTAGAAAATGGAACTTTAAGGACAAGCATTTTTTTTTTTTTTATACAACACGTGAAATCGGAATTCTGGACAAATGACATTAAAATTTCAACGGCAAAGTTCTGATTGGACCAGCTATTGTCCGCTACGGCGCCTCATAAGATGTTGTGCTTTTGTATCTGTGTTATTGATTCAAGACAAGTCCATCCCAAAGTACGCATGCATGCCAAAATCCCATCCTAAAAGCTGTAAAGGTCAAACCGTCTTCCAGGATTGAGGTCACGAAGATTCAGATAGCAAAAACTTAAAAGAGATTTCTCTGTAGTTCTTTATCCTTTTATAAAAGAAACGTCATATTTAGATGCAAACTTTTGTGAGTTTTGTCGAAAAGTTTACTCTGGCTCCATATCCGCACCTGACCTAAAGGTTGATACAGGTCAGAGACGGACAACAATATTTATACCTTTTATACCTGACCTAAAGGCTAATATGCTTCAGAGATGGACAACCATACTTATACGTGACCTTAAGATTGATACAGGTCAGAGATGGACAACAATATTTATTCCTGACCTCAAGGTTGATACAGGTCAGAGATGAAAAACTATATTTATACCTATCCTCAAGGTTGATACAGGTCAGAGATGGACAACCATATTTATACTTTACCTCAAGGTTGATACAGGTCAGAGACGGACAACCATATTTATACTTGACCTCAAGGTTGTCACAGGTCAGAGACGGACAACCATATTTATAATTGAACTCAAGGTTGATACAGGTTAGAGACGGACTACCATATTTATACTTGACCTCAAGGTTGAAGAAAGTCAGAGATGGACAGCCATATTTATACCTGACCTCAAGGTTGATACAGTCAGAGATGTGACAACCATATTTATTCCTGGCTTCAAGGTTGATACAGGTCAGTGATGCAAAACTATATTTATACCTGACCTCAAGGTTGATACAGGTCAGAGACGGACAACCATATTTATACTTTACCTCAAGGTTGATACAGGTCAGAGACGGACAACCATATTTATACTTGACCTCAAGGTTGTCACAGGTCAGAGACGGACAACCATATTTATAATTGAACGCAAGGTTGATATAGGTTAGAGACGGACAACCATATTTATACTTGACCTCAAGGTTGATACAGGTCAGAGTTGGACAACCATATTTATACTTGAACTCAAGGTTGCTACAGGTTAGAGACGGACTACCATATTTATACTTGACTTCAAGGTTGATACAGGTCAGTGATGGACAACGATATTTATACTTTACCTCAAGGTTGAAGAAAGTCAGAGATGGACAGCCATATTTATACCTGACCTCAAGGTTGACACAGGTCAGAGATGTGACATCCATATTTATTCCTGGCTTCAAGGTTGATACAGGTCAGTGATGCAAAACTATATTTATACCTGACCTCAAGGTTGATACAGGTCAGAGACGGACAACCATATTTATACTTGACTTCAAGGTTGATACAGGTCAGATACGGACAACCATATTTGTACGTGACCTCAAGATTTATACAGGTCAGAGACGGACAACCATATTTGTACGTGACCTCAAGGTTGATACAGGTCACAGATGGACAACCATATTTATACTTGACCTCAAGGTTGATACAGGTCAGAGACGGACAACCATATTTGTACGTGACCTCAAGGTTGATACAGGTCACAGATGGACAACCATATTTATACTTGACCTCAAGGCTGATACAGGTCAGAGATGGACAACCATATTTATACTTGACCTCAAGGTTGATACAGGTCAGAGACGGACAACCATATTTATACTTGACCTCAAGGTTGATACAGGTCAGAGATGGACAACCATATTTATTCTTGACCTCAAGGTTGATACAGGTCACAGATGGACAACCATATTTATTCTTGACCTCAAGGTTGATACAGGTCACAGATGGACAACCATATTTATACTTGACCTCAAGGTTGATACAGGTCACAGATGGACAACCATATTTATACTTGACCTCAAGGTTGATACAGGTCACAGATGGACAACCATATTTATACTTGACC